>APFE031585008.1:392445-408794 GCA_000404065.3 Pinus taeda | reverse complement strand
CAAAAACAGTAAATGGATTTTCTTTTTCTAATTGATTAGTTATTTTTTTTTTCCATGCATGAATTTTAATGCTCCCCAGACAAAATTAAAACATTAAAAATAGAAAAAGAAAGTAACATCGGTTTGTCATTTAAAAAGCCTACAAATAAAAAAAAATATTGTCTTTTCTCCTAAATATCGTACAAATTTTAGTTGTTTTTTCTTTTTCATCCCTATATATATGTGTGTGTGTGTGTGTGTGTGTGTGTGTGTGTGTGTGTGTGTGTGTGTGTGTAAAATGATTTTTTATGTGGTTTTTCTCGTAAAAACACAAATTTCCCCAAATTCATTTGTAAATAGTCAAAATAGAAAGAAAACTAAGCTTTAAAATGCGTCAAAGCTTTAAAATACGTAAAACTCTCGTTGAGTGTGTTATCTATGACAATGAAGCTCCATTGCAAAAACGCTCCAAACTTTTTAACATGGCGCAGAAGTCTTGATGTGATGTGATGAAAAGAAACAATGAGTTTTAATTGATAGAGATGATTGGGGGATTAAACTTATATATATATATATATATATATATATATATATATATATATATATATATATATATATATATATATATATATATATATATATAAGCTTATGTTAGTTTTCATTCATTGTGGGATAAAAATAAAATATTAATTGTAAAGAAATAATTTAGTTACATAGCTAATGTTAAATAATTTAAATAAAAAAAATATTTTGGGCTTCTATCAATATTTTGAATAGAAACGAGGGTGAAAATTTTCGAAGCCAAGACATTAGTAATATGTTTTCAAGTAAATTATAGATGAAAATTTTGGAGGGAAAAGTTTTAGCGAATGTTTTTTGGGGCAAAATTTGAAGGAAAATTTTTTGCAGAAAATTTTTTGGTGAGAACTTTAGAGGGAAATTTTCAATCTCTAAACAATAAATTGTCATTGGGATAGAGTGCATTTGTATCATTCGACATCTTCTGGCTGAAGGTCATGGATTCTTCTAATAGTGAAATTTTTATTTCTTTAGCATTGAAATCTTCGTCATGCAACAACTCTATTCATTTTGATAAATGTAATAGGAACTCTTTCATTATGAATAGAGAGACAAATTTTCCACCTAGTATTAATCCTAAGGGTGATGAGAGCAACATTGATGAAGGGCAACAAAAAGAATTTCCTAAGATAGAGACACAATTTTTCCACTTCCTCCTAATCCTAAGGATTATGAGAGCACCAGTGATGAAGGGAGGGATGAAGAATTTCTAGAGTGAATGTTCCCACATAATCCTAATCCTAAGGATTATGAGAGAACCACTGATGAAGGGAGGGATAAAGAATTTGCAGAGTCAAATTTTGCGCTTCCTCCTAATCCTAAGGATTATGACATCGCCACTGATGAAGGGGGGGATGAAGAATTTGCAAAGTTAAAGTTTCCACATAGTCCTAATCCTAAGGATTACAAGAGCACCATTGATGAAGGGGGGGATGAAGAATTTGCAGAGTCAAAGTTTCCACATAGTCCTAATCCTAATGATTATCAGAGCACCACTAATGAAATGGGGGATGAAGAATTTGTAGATTCAAATTTTCCACCTATTCCTAATCCTAGGGATTATGAGAGCACCACTAATGAAGTGGGGGATGAATAAGTTGTAGAGTCAAACTTTCCACATATTCCTAATCCCAAAGATTATGAGAGCACCACTCCTAAAGGTGAGGACAAGGATGAACAATTTCCAGTAACTAGAGATTCAAAGTTTCCCCTTAGTCCTAATCCTAAGGATTAATAGAGCACCACTCACGTAGGGGTGGACGAAGAATTTCCATTAAATAAAAATTCAAAGTTTCCACTTATTCCTAATCGCAAGGATTATGAGACCAGCACTGATGAATACAAAGTCATATTTTCCACTTAGTGATAATCGTAAGGATTATGTGAGCACCAATGATGAAGGGGGGGGATGAAGAGTTTCTTGAAAATGATAATTTTGGAGGAATAGATGTGAAGAATGCATTTTCTCTAAGTGATTGTTTCAAAGGTAGTCATGGTGATGATGAATTGAATTCTCCAATGGAGGCTTTCAAAAGTAGGTATGAAGATGGTGAAGAATTTCGTCCGTGTCAGGATTTCAAAAGTGCAGATGTTCGTAGTGAAGAATTTCCTTCAAGTGAGGATGGTAATGAGTCTTTTCCAAGCAAAGATGGTGATGAATTTTATAACTATGTTCATCGGTATAACATTCATCCTAATGATGATGAAAATGTTTCTATAGGTAATAATGAAATGAGGGAGACATTGTAAGAAAATATTGTATCTAGGAGTAGGAGTATGCCTTTTCATATCAATCCAAAATATTCCAATTATACAAGGGTTAGGAGAGAATATCTCACAAGTAGAATTTTTATTTTTTATCTGATTTCAAGTGCATGTTGTCGAAAGGATTGCTTGAATCATATGGATTTCAAGTTTTCTTTGGAGCAAAGGAAGAAATATTTTCCAATGAATAAAAGCATGCAAAATTCATTTTTAGTGGATTGCATGAAATCTAAGCTGGGAGGTTATGATTATCATGTTGGGAACATATTGATATGTAGAAAGGATTTCAAAATGTTGCATTCAGTTAGTAATTTTCATTTTTCAAGAATACAAGAAATACTGGAAAAAGACATTGCATGTTATTCAGAAGTATGTTATGAAAGAGAGGTTGGACCATCAACAATTACTAGAATGTCACGGATGAAAGACTTACTTTCAAGGAATGGAGAGTGTATGCGAAGCAAAGACAAAATACATATTCCATATAATTTCTCAAGATGTGAAATGTACAACTTATACAGAGAATATGCAGAAGGCACTGAAGGAGATGGTAATTTGGTTACATATTCATATTTTACAAGGATATGGAAGAACGAATTCAACAATGTTTGTATTCCTAAGAAGACAAGGATGGGGGTTTGTAGTACATGTGCTTCTCTTAAATAAAAAAGGGATAAATTTCAAGGGGCAAAAAGAGGTATGCATTCATAACATTATCTTTTAAAATTTGATAGTTATCAACTATTAGAACATATTTATTAATAGATTTATTTTACTTTATGTGAAAATTCTATTGCCAAAGCACTTCAAGAGCATCTCAATCAACAAACAAGTGAAAGAAAAAATTATATAAGCATAGAAAAAAGTGGTTTGTAGATTTGCGTGGTGTGGTTTTTGTGACTCTGGATTCAAATATTCCACATTCTTCATTTTCTGTATTCGGATAGAAAAATGTGTTAGGATAATCCAAATAAATATTTGGGTTTGGTAATTGATGGTAAGGACCAAAAGAAAACAATTTTGCAGCATTTACTCCACACATCAAAAAATTTACAGGAAGACAATTTTATTCAGTTTCACTTGGTTAGATGTATGGTCTTTAATGGGAAGGTTTTACCAAGGATTTACTTCACAACTCCAAATATTCATAATAATGAAAATATTGCCATAAATTTAATCCATGATGTGCTTTCTCATTGGTCTGGTATCCTTCCTGAAGTTTTGCATCTGCAATTGTACAACACAAGCTGTGAAAATAAAAACCAAGTTCTTTTTGGATATCTAAACATGCTCCCTCAATTGTGAATTTTTAAAAAGGTAAAGGTTAGTTTCCTTCTTGTTGAGAACACTCATGAGCATATTCATTATATGTTTAGTCATTTTTCAATAACATTGAGGAGGAAGAATGTTGGGAGCCTACCATCATTAATTGAATGTATTTAGAGATCATACATTCGAGAGCCTGTTTTTCATGTGTTGGAAGAAACTATTGACATGTGAAGATTTATTTTGGGATCACACAGTGAGGAGAAATGCATTGAATAATGTAATGACATCAGATTCCATCATCAATTTTTTATCAAAAAATTTCATGGAAAAACACTTAAATGGGGTAAGAAGTATTCAATTTTTGTAGAATGGGGGTCATCATCATGTTTAGCATTTTTGAAGTTCGTTCTAGATCATCCAATATTTCCACGAAAGATAATATTACTACAATCAGTTTCTGAACTCCATAATGCATGAAGGCATAAGAGAGAGATAAATTATTCTGAACGTTTGGAAGAAATGAAAAGATGTATTAGAGATACATATGAGTACTTTGATGTTGTTGATTTAGTTTGGTAGGAGTCTTTTTTCAATGATCAAAGTGATATCATCTCAATATCAGGAAATGCATATACACTTTTTAAGACTCCCATTATTTGGCCTCAAAATATGCCAAAAAATGGTAGGAAAGACACATTGTTAAACAACAACAATCTCAAGGGATTATTAATTCTCAATAGGAAGAGGAAAGAGAAAGCTATATTAGTTCTAAAATATCGCTTGCACAACATGAAGCCATGGATGACCTTTACAAGGATTTTATGTACCATGTTAAGGAAGGTTGCATGATAGAAGTATTAGTAGATGGAGGTCCACTTGGCTATCCATTTTGGGTTGTTCGGGTTATAAAATTCATTAAACAAAATGAAGATATTACAGTTGTTGAGGTACATTGGTATGCCACAAATACACACCCATGCAATGTTGTGTACACGCCATAGATTTTTTTTGATAAACAAATTCACAAAAAGGGAAAAAGAAAGGGTACAAATATAAATCATTTCTGCACAGGTCTCTTGAAATTTGAGGGTGTTGACATCTCTATGAATTCAATTTAACAAAGAGAGAAACTCTTCACTTCAAGACCATAGGTATTTTTAAGAAGTTGCTACCAGAAGGAAGAGTGTTGAGATTTGAGTCTGTTGAATCTAGTTGGAGATCTAGAAGACCTTTGAAACATGAAATGGTGGGCATGCATGTTGACTCAAATGGGGCTATAGTTGATGAAAGATAAAAATATCGGTCATCTTCATTTGCATCCAATCATTCATTTGAAGATGTAGATTATGATGGTTCCGTAGATCCTATGGATGATTTTGAATAAGTGGCTAATACATTTTATGTAAATGATGTTTGCATGGTAACTTGAAATAAATATTTTGACTTCCATATGATCTTACATGAAGCTATGATTCATTTCTATGTTTGTTGGATTTAATGTTTTAATTAAAATAAATTCATGTCTTTAGAGATTTTTACATGGTAACTTCAAATAAATATTTTGACTTGCATACAATCTTACATGATGTTATGTGTCATTTCTCTATTTTTTGGATTATATGCTTTAATGTATGTCATATTCAATGTACAAAAGTTGATATTTTGATTAAAAGTAAATAAATATTAGAAATTAATGTTGATTTCTTAAATTATACAGTGATATTGCGATGATATTATTTATTGTTATCATTTGGTATAAGATATTTTTAAAATTGTTGAAATTTGAATTCCTCATTAAAAGGAACACTTTGATTTGATGTGTGATTTTTAGTTTTTTGTTGCAATAGGATAAGTTGTCTTAGGCTAAAATTTGAAAAGAGTTATAGTTTTAGCCTTTGAAATAAAAGTCACTCTTGGAATAATGAATCATTCATATACTTGTGCATTTAAAAAAAATGTTTTAGTCATATAATTTGTCCATAATTTCATGGTTGAAATGGGTTAAAAACTGAAGGTTTTTAATTACAAGGTTGAAAATTTGTCAGAATCTTAAGGTTTTTCTGAATTATGGTATTATATATTTAATGCTATGGTTGGAAACAATTACAATTTCAAGGTTTTCTTAGAGTCAAGGTATTTTATCTTTGACAACATGGATGGAAATTATTGGAATTATCAGGATTTGAGATGTGATATTTTATCTTTAATATCACGTCAGAGAATGGTTGGAATTTTATTGTTTTCTCAAGTCTAGATATTTTACCTTTAACTCCATTACTAAAAAATGTCAAAATTGTAAGCCAGATATTTTTGTTATTCCAGAACAAACACGTTTTATCTTAAGGGTGTTTTTTCCATCCATTTTGCAAAGAAAAAAAAGGATTTTACTTCCATTTAATTTTTTTTTTGAAAATTTACCCTAAAAAAAACATCATTCTACCATACATAATTTTCATTTTTGGGATTTTGGGCTAGAGTACCTATTTTGAGGTAATACTTGCCATTTGATTGATAACTATGCTTATAAAAAAATCTTTTATCTGATTTTTATATGTGGGATGTGTTAATTTCTCGTCTATCATTCCTAATTATGCTTACATAACTTGGAAGACTTCTCCTTTCAGCATTTTTATGGTTGATCCTCTCTAACAAGTATTGGTTCTCGAAACTAGAATATAGGTTAGGTTTTTCAGCTTCATTATGTGTTTATCAGTTTCCTTTCCCATTTTTCCCTTATGATCAACCCCACCAAGATATGACATAGAAAATTCTCATTGCTCAGAAGTGTCATAACTTATGTGGTAAAGGCTAACTTATCATGGGCGCCTTAGATAGTACCTTGTTGTCACTTGGGACCCATGCTAAAATTTTGTTCTTAGGCTCAACAGTCCTCTTTAGTCCCACCACAACTTTGTGATGGAGCCACATTCCTTTTCTTCTTTTTTATTCTTCTATATTTATACCTTAGAGGCTCCCATATCTTAAATCTTATAGCTAAATTGCATGTTGACTATTTGTACATTTCAGCCTTAAGCCAACTTCACTTGGACTCCTATATAAGATACCTTTTGACCATGTCTTTTGGAAATATCAACCTTCATATCACTTATCCTCTGTAACTTGACACCATATGCCCATGGAAGAACATTCCATTGAGTTTCATTGACCAGTCTTGTCACCCTGCATTGAGCAAAGGAATGTTCCACTCCCAAGAACTAGCACATCTATATTTAGAGACTCGTTCATTCCATTATACCATAGGATTTTTTTATTCCTTCTTCAGTATCTTTAAAATGAAAAAGACAAAAAAAATTATATATTGCAAAAAAGAGTGAGAACAAGACTATACTTCCATAATTGATTGTAGCAAGATTCGGTTGTGTCACCCCTGAACAAAACACTCAAAGAAAGTATTTCCTCCATCGGGTTGGGCTTTAGTTTGACTTAGGAGAGCCATAACCTTTTCACCGAGTCAGTACTCCCTTGGTTGGTTATCTCTTCCAACCATATGGAGAGTTTGTTTATGAGTTTGTTTATGCCTCCTACATGAAAAAATTATACAAAGTTATCATATGTCACCATACACTCACATTTGGGTCATGCTTTTGTTCAAGGGAAGTAAACTTGAGTCGGCCTTTCTGTGATGTCCCTTGAATTATTTTTAGTGGGCCATAACTAGTATGTGAGATTTATGCTCACTATCACATCAGCTATTTGGTCCTTTTCTCATGCTATTTGACAAGGTCTCCATTGACTTCTTGCTGGTGGGTCTGATCTTATCGACTTCGATAAATTTCTTTGAGAGTATGCCTAGGGATGCATCCTACACCTATTTCCATCATTGGTAGGTGACCTTGTGCTCAGCATTGATTAGTATCATGGGTCTCTAACTCAGTGGTTTCCCTTGTGTTAGATTTCAGCTTACATTATCACACATTGGGATTCATACAATACCTTGGTTTCCATTTGACCCTATTGGTGGATTCGTTGCCTCTGTGTCAACATTCATTATTGGTTAGTTCAGAGGGTTTATGTTGTTCACTAGACACATATTGTGTACATCGTAAATGTGCTTTGGTATGGTTACTTCATATTTCTTCATCTGGTTCCTTCCCAATTATCGGCCTATGGGTTACACTCATGCTAGATTGATGCGGGATTCTTTAATGCTTCATTCCATCAGATCCTTTCCCATCGAATACAACCCATTGCTCTTGGAATAAGTTCTAGAGTCCTTTTTTAATACCTTGGGGTTTGTATTCATTAGTGGCAGACTCCTTCGCTATCGACAATCATAATACATCTGTTTTTCCTGATTGGTAGAATCTCTCAAGTGTTCAACTTCAACTCATTTATTCACACTTATTAGATTATACTGGGGGACCATGACTCTATTCATCATTATCGACGAGTTGTCTCACATTTGTTAGTGGCTATACATCATTGACCAGTAATCAAACAATTTCTCACATGGTCGATTTCAGCTCATTTATTCCCATAGTATAGAAATGTACCATGGTGGTCAGTGAAGAACTCAAGTTGCATCAACAATTTTTGGTTCACTTATTAGTACCTCCAGGTTTTTGTGAGTGACAACATCCACCTTATATGTTGTAGTTCATAACCACAATATTTTATATGTTGGCACCCAAGTTCCATGCACTACCATTATTCCACTTTTTGACTTGGTGCTTTGAGGATTAGTTATGTAACATCAATGATCAAATATCTTGTTTAGCATCATTGATTAGTTTTTTTATATATGATGTTGTGACATGGCCTTGGTATGTATTTCTTCGGCTATGATTGGATGTCCAATATGTATTTTTCAGTTTCCTTTGTAATTCTATTCATATTGGATCCACTCCACACTTGATATGTAGACATGATTTACTATCTTTGAGAATTGGTATGCCCACCTTAGACATCATCTTTCTTTATTATCTCTTCCATTGGTTTTGCAGGCTCGAATCTAGTGATCTCCTCCAAAGCCCTCACATGGTTCTTTCTATACACTTCATACATTTCAGCAATGATCTACCCCTTCTAAACTAATATATTAAAGGGAATTTGTTATAGAATCATTTATCACCCTTATATATTTGTTACTCTGAGTCGTGGCATTGGACAACCCTTTCCCTTTAGACTTGCTCCATTTAAAACATTATTTTAAATTCCATACATGACTCTACCCTTCAAAAGTGCATCCACATGCGGGTCCATCTATACCCAGCCTGTGTATATAATTTGAAAGATAAAAAAATATAAAACCATTATTTTATGGGTGCGGCTTAAGGGTTACACCTAAAGACAACATAGTGGAGCCCATCGTCTAACTGTATCCCACCTGAAACAACTAATTTTAGGTGTTATAAATACACCTCATGGGAAGGCTTAAGGGGGAAGAGATATAGGATATTGATATTTGTCGACGGTGCTAGATCTGCCAACATTCAGGGGGTATGAAGCCGTAACTAGACCTCAGACCATTTGGCATGGGAGTCCCATCCAGTATGGTGGCCTGTTTCCATTATCTTAAGGATTTGCGTGAACATTTTCTTGTTAGCATAGGAGAGTGGTTCACTTTGCCTTCAAGAAGTGAGGTTTGCATGCCTAGTGAGTGTAAGTGTACTTATGTCAATGCTTCTATCACTGTGATGGGAAGAAATTGAAGGTGAGTTCCAGGTTGAAAGGGATCATTCCCAAATTAGCTAGGAACATGCAACACAAAGGACATACACAACTTCTAGTGGAATGGTCTAGTAAGATGCAGTAGTAATATAATACAAGCTAAGTAACACGTACAACTCACACAGATCAGTCCGAACAAGTGTAATGGTTGTTATAGCAAGGTTTATGTGAAAGGCTTGTCTGACGTTTGACAGAGAAGTCGACATGGAAGGACAACATTAGTAGAATATACATCACATTTCCATTAATATATTATGCATTACAACAAATGAATTAGTTCAAATGTAGAACATAGGTTAAAGCAACATGCATTATAAGTGTTAAATATTAGTCCTACAACAAATACAATACATGTGTTAAAATGTGCCAGCCTCTAGATGGGCTTTTGAATTAAGAGAAAGTTCTATGACACATCATTACACCATACATCACTAACCCTATTAGTGGGGCATTGGAGCCACTACTTACTCCTCAAAAAAAAAGATTAAAGACTCTCTTGGTTATGTGGGAGGAGCTGAGGTGAAAAGTCCTTTCATGTACAAATGAGGTGGTTATTTATAGCCAAGTGTTAAACTGACCCTTGTGGCTGCTCAACTACCCTCATGACCATTCAAATTCCATTAATTTTCGACTTATATGACTCGATGTTTAACAAGTGGTCCCCTTTGACTTCAACGTTACATCACATTGATAGACAAAAATCCCATAGTCAAGATGTGGGCAACATGGCTCATGACTTCACTCTACATGACTTGACAAGACAATGTCGGCACATTCATGCTACTACTGGAGTGCATGTCGGGCTACAATTTTTTTGAGTGATGGATGTCTTCATGGTGCATCACAACTTAACCTCCACATGAAAAGGTGCACAAAGTCTTTGATGCTCCTTGGTTCACTTGGGGAAGATTTAGCATGTTGTTCCCTGCTATCGTCACTGAAAAAAATTCCTAAATTTTGAACATCAGTTTGATTCCAAAGGATTGGTGTTAGTATTGGTCCAATATTTCTATGGTTTGTTTTAGAGTCTAGGACCCTGAAGGGAGTCTTGTTGGCATTGTCAAATAGGGTCAACACTATGGTTTTACTTATCATTGATCTCCCATCACACCTAAACTTCCATGTGTCAAACTTGTGTCAAGGTTTTCATGCACTACAAAACTACCTAGGAGTTTTCACAGTGGAAAACGTAGAATCTTCACTGGACGTGCTATGAAATCATGGATTTTGAACTAGGGTTTTTCGTAGCACGTTAAAAAACCCCTAAAAATATCCCGTTTCATCATAAAAGTCTTTGTTTTCTGCTTTTACTAGTCTAACTTCCAGAAGTGTTCCTGAGCAACTGAGAACTCAATTTTGAAAACTGAAAGAGGATTCTCTTCCTAACATAAAGAAATACGAAAAAAAAATTCAGTTTTTTCAATTTCATTCTGTGGGAGGAATTTATGGTTAGACGTGCTCTACGAAACTGCTAAAAGTCAAGCTTTGTCTTCTGGTTTTAACAATCTTTTCCAAGATCAGTTTCTAGTCACAGTAAAAGGTATTTTGGAATTTTGAAGGATGTTTCTCATCATAAAATCTCTAGCTACAATAAATTATCTCAATTTCTTTATAAGTGTTTTCAGTTGAGAGATAGTAAGCTTTCTTTGAAACCCTAATTTCAGAGAATGGATTTTTCCTGTTTTACACGTGTTTTTCAAGGACAGATTCTGAACAACTAGAGAAGTGCTTTAAAAAACCAAGAGAGGTTTTTGTTCCAGACAACATGGAATACAAAAAAATCCTTTAGTTTTATAAAATATGTCATGGATGAGAAGATAAAGGCTCTGTTCCACATGCCATTTTCAAGGATCCTAAACCTAAAAACAGGGAAACATGTTCCCTAATTTCTAGGGTTTATCATCAATAGTAAGTGACAAAGTTGGAGGCTTCATCAAATTCAACCTCATGAGGTTGCAGCTATCAAAGAATGAATTCAATGTTTAGTTAAGTTGGTTTAGTCATAATAAGGAGTTACACTCCTAGTTGTATTAGGTCTCTAGGACTACTAGTTAGGTGTCATTTGTATTTAATAGTTTGTTTTATGGTTAGAATAGGTGTCGCTTATAGAAAAATTGAATTTTCTTGATAAGGGATGAGGAAATCCATATTCTAATGCTATATATAAAGAAAGAGGTTGAATTAGCAAAGGGTTGGAGACATTTTGGCTCAGATGCTGCTCTATGTGGAGACTGTGTATATTTTTAACCTAATGTAGAGTTTCTACTTAGACAACTCAAGATTCATGAAGAGTTCTTATATGTTCTTGTTCTGATGGCATCTTCCAATACTTACATTGTAGTGGTTTTTACTTATTATACTCAAAACTCATCAATGATGCTCTAACCTCTTTCATAGATAAACTAACTGTGTTTCACTGTTTTATATTTTCATTTATGCACTTGAACTCTATAACGCCTTGATTTCCATGCTAGGTAGAATATTTTGGCTTCACTACTCAGGATTCAAAGCTATTTTTAATGTCCTATTGTCTCATGACTTTCCTCCTTCACTTACTTGTAGTGGTATGAATACATGTTACTTAGAAATTGTCAATGATGCCGTAACTTCCTTCATGTATTTATAAATTCTATTTCCTTGCATTGTATCTTTGTCTTGTTGATGTATAAAAACTCTCTATGTCTTGACTTTCATGTTAAGCTGATCTTGCTCAAGTACTGAAATGTACTTTGACTCCATAGCCGAATGGTAGCCAACCTTCATCTTTCAACCTATAAACCTATAAAATCACAAACCATAGAGCTAGCCATTTATCCATATCTATAATCAATATCATTAACCCTTTGAGAGAGCCGTCTCAGGCTGAGGAGGCTAAGCCTTAGCTAAAAGATTGGTTTGAAATAGTTACACCGAGATAGTCTTATCAATAGCCTATCAGGGTCCTATTTTGGTGATAACACCTGTTTTCATGTTGGAAGGCTTGATAGGCTCACTTGTTCATGAAGGTGCATGTTCGTCATGTTCATCCACTTTGCATGCTTCATTTGTTCATCCATTGGTGAACTTGTCCATCTGTATGTGCTTCCTTTGTCCATGCTATTCATCATCCTATCATGTTCATTGATGTACCTGTACCTACAGTTAGTCATGACAAGACAACATCAAATCCAAAACATCCTAGTCTACCATGATGCATCAACATTCGGGTGTGGATGACCAGGAGAGGTAGCAATTCTGTGATGTGATATGATGGCTCTGGGAAAATGCTAATGAAAACTACACAAGAGTTAATGAGAGATGGAGAAAGGTGGTCTAAGTCGACAGTGACAGCCTCCAAGGTTAGGCTCGACGAGGAGGTAAAATTTCACAAATTTTGGGAGGGATAGTCTAGGTTATAGGAGGCAAGGCTAGCATGCTCTGCATGTTTTCCAGAACAAACAATTAGCAGGGGCTAGACAACCATATTTATGTAATTTTCAAGAGGAACAGGTGGGGATTCATGAACGGTTAGCAAGCAGGGATTGCAAAATTTTTATGCGAAACTGCCCAGAAGACTAGCTGTCAGAACTGCATAATTCCCCAAGGGAACTTCCAGTTATATGCTTGGGGTCATTGGTAGCTAGAAATGCACAATTCCTAGAGGGAAGTCCTAGTTGGCTACTGGGGTCACTAGCAGCCAAAACTACACAATTCCTAGGGGGAACTACCAATTGTTTGTTGGGGTCATCGGCAATAGAAACTGCACAATTCCTAGAAGGAATGGCAGTTTGCTGGTGGGAGAAGTTGGCTAGCAAAGCTGAACTAAGGATGGGATGCCTACCTGCTAATCATCTCTATACAATTTATGAGATGAGATGACTGATGGGTAAAGGGAGCCCTACTCATGAGCATTACACAATTTTTGAGATGAATAGTTGGTCAATTGTTCGAGCGGCTAGCAAGAGTGCTTCTTGAGTTTCTTCTGGGTAACACAGCTTGAAAGGACTAGGGAAGTGTTTTCTTGTTGTCTTGGTTGAAGATCGATCAAGTCAAAAGTACAGCAATGGTTCGGTTGTCAATGAGGATTCTGGTCATCAAAACTTCAACAAAAATGAATAAGTGTGTAAACAATCGAAAGATGCATAGGTGATCATATAAACGCACACTCGCATGACTTGATGACGAAATGACTAAACCATCTAGATACACACGTTCACCATGACTGACCGATGGTGCAAGTGATAAGCCTGACACCCATAGTTGATTGTTCATGATAAAGATGATGTTTGTATGACAGTGAATGTGACTCTGTGTGTGTGTGACCGATGCTTTCATGGTGAATAGAGAAAACACATACGAAGTAAAGACTATGATGATAGCCAAAGCACAGTTGCAAGCATGACTTAGACATCAACATGCAAGGACTTGAATGCAATAAAAAACAAGGTGAATGTAAAGACTCACACAAGCTCATAGAGTGAACTCGAGTGTGTGAAGTCGTCGAGTGAAACTCTTGAAGGGAGACTCTGAAATTGGCGCAGGTCAAAATTTTGGAGGGTGATTATAGCTGCTACAACACTTGGTGAGACACTGGTAGAACACTAGCTTCTCTGTTTCAGTTCATTGCTAGCACATGGCCTTGGTCTTTCGAGGATTATTGAATTGATGAGAAGGTTATTTCAGTTTCCCCGCTTACCCCATGGACATAAATGGTTCACCCTTTGCGAACTCAGTCAAACACAACCAAAAGTTCAGCTTAGATCTGAGTGTTTTGTATCCGGGAAGGGTAGTTTAGTTCATGAGTTGAAGATTTTTAGAGTATAATTTTTCATCTCTGGTATATCTTCACTTCTAGTAGCCTTGGATAGTACCCTGATGGATTCTGGAAGGAACGCACACATTGCTTCACTACCAGCAAGCCTGGTCAGTACCCCGATGGAGTTGCATGCTTCATCTCTCCGCGTAGGAAGCCTTTCTCTTCTTTAAGTCTTCGTATTTTTTTAAGAGAATTGTGCACATGAACTTATTTATTTTTGCGGTAGAAGAGGGATCCCAACTTATTGAGAGAAACAGAGGTTGTTCCTTCAAAGATGCATTTGAAAACTCTGACATTGGTTTGCTCATTTAGATTTTTACCCTTCTCCATTTCTACTAGTTGGATTAGCTTAAACACTCAGAGTAGAAGGCTGAGTATAGGAATAGGGCTTCCCAATGTGGAAACAGGTTCATGGTTGGACCAAATTTTCCCTTGCAAATGGTTAGTATTTTCTGCGGGGACTCAACCGGCCGAAGGTTGTAACCAAACAAAGAGAAAATGGACACAAGACTGGTCAAGTGTTGCAACATTACAAGTTTATTCAAATTTTAGCCACATACTCTATTCAAAAGACAGAATGTAGTAGTTAGCAGTACTTATTTCCAGAAACAAAAATAGTAATATATCAAACAAAAAAAAGGAACATCAGCAAAAATAGTAAGAAAAAACAAACAAAGTGAAAGAAACGATAATAAGAAAAACAAACCAAATGAAAACAACAAGTAGCAAGTAGATGATCCAGGTGGATATTGGTGCCCATCTACCAAGTCCACCTGGACCCCCACCATTTTCTTTCTCAGCATTTTCAGTTTCTTTAATTGTAGCACAACTTACTATTTTTAGTAGTTTTTCGGGTCCTGAACTTTCGGAGCCGTTTTGAGGCCCTAAACGACGTTTTTTGGGGAATCCATGGGCAACATGCATCCATGCAATGGACTGATGTTGCCCATTTCAACAATGATAGTGCTCGAATAGATCTTTCTAATGAGCTATTGTACGCATCAAACGGAGATCATATGCTAAAGTTACGACCTCGGGAAGTTGATGTACCAACTTACCTCCAAACGGGGCCCATAGTTTGGCGTTTCATCTCCTAGGGTTAGATTTTGGAATGTGAAGGGTTTTTCATTGTTTCTCAACAATAAATAGGCCTTTGAGCCTCATTGTAACATAGTTCAGAGGCATGTAGCCATCACATCTCTTCTCAGAGATAAGCTACCATCGCCCTAGCTAGTTTATTTCCATTTCTGATTGTAAGCATGTTTCAGTATTTTCCATTAATGAATTGAGGTATTATTTCCATTGCATCTTTGTGTATATGGTTATCTCTGTAATATGTTGCGTTCCTATTTAAATCTGGATCAGTGGTATCAGAGCAGTCTGCTTTTTCTCTATTTTTCTTTGCATGTCCCCAACAAGGTCAAGATATAAGGAGTTACGGCTTGAACTGGTTGAACCTTTGCAAGACCAGCCTCGCAAATCCCGATGGCCTCCCATGGCGGACGAGAAGAAAGACGAGGGGGCAGGAGATCCCATAAAAATCTTGCTTCAAGAAGCCCTCGAGTGACAACAGAACGCGATGATGGACAACTTTGCCCAGATCCTTCAGCGGCTACCTAGAAGCAACACATCGGCTTCCAACAGCTACTCTAGAAAAGCCGCACCTTTTAAGGTACAAGTTAATTTTGAAATCCCCATATTCAAGGGTCAGATAGACGTAGATGCCGTAGACAAATGGTTAAATCTGCTAGAGGGTTATTTTTCTATTCATGAATTTTCGAGTCTGGAAAAGATTGTTTTTGCCCTCCTCAAAGTAGCCCCCCACGTCAAGGACTGGTGGGAAACCTACTATGCGCAGAAGGATGAAAGTACTGGTTCACTATTTTTAGTCGCACCCACCTGGGATTCATTCCGAGATGCCATCAAGGAGCAGTACTACCCTGTCGGGAGCTATGAGGATGAATAGATAAAGTGGACCATGCTGCGGCAGGGAAGGGACCAAGACGTGCTAGAGTTCACCAATCTTTTCCATACTCTTCGCACAAAGTTGGGTATCAAGGATTCAGAGCAACATTTGATACTCAAATACCGTGGTTTCCTGCACAAGTACATCCAGGAATAAATACAATTCCTAAACATCCCCTCGCTCGACGCAGCGTACCGGTATGCCGTCAAGGTCGAGCAGAAGTTTAAACAAAAGAAGCGAGACTTTGGATCTGCGAATCCAAAGCAGGGGAAAGGCACCCCTAAACCACAGAACAAAGGAAAAAGC
>APFE031585008.1:371279-390326 GCA_000404065.3 Pinus taeda | reverse complement strand
GAATGGTTGGTCATGCCTTTCGGATTGACGAATGCTCCTACAACCTTTATGAGGCTAATGGATGACATCTTGCGGCCATTCACCAACTCCTTTGTAGTAGTATACCTGGATGACATTCTGATCTTCAGCCAGAGTTGGGAAGAGCACCCCCACCACATCCGACAGGTTCTCCAAACACTGCGGAAACATAAGCTATGTGCCAATTTGGATAAATGCACTTTTGGCATGACCGAGGTTTAGTATCTGGGATACATCATTGATGAACAGGGGGTGCATGTCGATCCAGCCAAGGTCCATGTCATTCGGGATTGGCCCTCTCCAACCACTCTAACAGAGCTTCGCAGCTTTCTAGGTCTTGCCAATTTCTACCGTAGGTTTGTGTTGGGGTTTTCTCATATTTCTTGGCCCTTGAGTCAAGTCACCAAGGGCGCGGTGAAAGAAAAATTATTTTGGTCTAAAGCTCAACAGAAGGCATTCAGGGAGTTGAAGGATCGCCTCTGCACGGCACCAGTGCTCGCGTTACCAGATTTACAACAACCATTTGAGGTCGAGACAGATGCCTCTGACTATGCTATTGGGGCAGTCCTTACTCAACATGGACATCCAGTGGCATATCACAGTGAAACACTTTCAGACACAGTTCGGAAGTACCCCACTTATGATAAAGAGATGTATTCCATTGTACAGGCCTGCCGACAATGGAAGCATTACATTTTGGGGAAGGAAACGGTCATCCACACAGACCACCGACCTCTACAGTTCATACAGGCCCAAGGGAAATTGCAGAATGATCGCCATCAGAAGTGGTCTACATACCTGCAATAGTTTCACTTGAATATCAAGTATAAAAAGGGCAGCACCAATAATGTTGCAGATTGCCTCAGTCGACCACCGATCATGGCGCTAACCACTGTGCTCAACTCTTGCGGGCACGAGACTTATGATTGGCTACTTCTCTACAAAAGCGACCCAAAATTTGGCCACACATACCAGACACTCTTGGAGGGTCAGCAGGTTGCAGATTTTCACCTCCAGGATGCCCTATTATGCCACCTCGGTCACCTTTGTGTTCCTTCAAGCGAGCGTGCCAAGATGATTTGGGAAGCACACTACAGTCGAGCTGCTGGGCATTTCCGGGTTGAGAAAACAGTGGCAGTACTGCAAAACTATTTCTATTGGCTGAATCTTCGACAGGATGTTGGGAAGTACATCCGATCATGTACTGCCTGTGCCATTGCCAAACCGGCCATTAAGAAGCAGGGCCTCTATACCCCGTTGCGTACCCCCAGTCGACCTTAGGAATCCATCTCCATGGATTACATGTCAGGCCTTCCTTCCACCAAGCATGGAAATGACTGTGTTTTTGTGGTCGTCGACAGGTTCTCGAAGATAGCAATTATGATGGCGTGCAAGAAGAATATCACAGCAGAAGCCACTGCTAAACTCTTCTTTGAATGAGTGTGGGTGCACTTTTGGGATCCCCCAGTCTATCATCTCAGATCGGGACAGTCGGTTTCTCAGCACATTTTGGTCCAGTCTCTGGTCAATGCTGGACACCAAACTCACGAAGTCCACAGCCTTCCATCCTCAAACTGATGGCCAGACAGAGGTTGTCAATAGGATGATTGTGCACATTCTGCGCATGCATAACTCAAAGCATCCATGCACATGGGACGAGAGCCTCCCCTATGTTCAGCACAACTACAACCGAGCTCTTCACAGCTCCACTGGCCATAGCCCTTTTTAGGTGGGTTTGGGATTCCAGCCACTATGCCCCATTGATGTGGCCATGCCACTTGCAACTACGCACATGAATTCAGCTCATGTCTAGTCTGAAATAGATAAGGCCACCAGCTTCATTGAGCGCATCCAACATATTCGTCAGCAGGTCCATGACATTCTTGAGAAATCAAATGGCAAGTACAAGCAACGACATGATCAACATCGGGTGCCACACAAGTTTCAAGTGGGTGACAAAGTCTAGTTGCATTTTCAAAAGGAACGCCTCACTCGAGCCTATTGGAAATTGAGACCACTCTGATATGGTCCTTACACCATTACTAAGGCTATGGGTGACAATGAATTTGAGCTCAGCATTCCCTCATTCCTTGGCCTGCACCCAGTGTTCAATGTGAACTGCCTTCGGCCATACTTTCCACCATTGCTAGACACATCCGACATTGCAGAACAGCTCCAACCCACAGAATTAAACCCAGATTGCATGGAACAAGCTACAAATGATCGGATCATGGACACACAGATCAAGAACACTCCCCAACAGAATATCCAACTGTATCGAGTTGTCAAAGCAGGCCAACTCATTCAGCAAGGCATGTGGTTCACCAGGGAACAGGGTCAGCAGAAGTTTCCTCATCTCATGGAGGAGCTCAACGTAATGGGGACCATTGATTCCTAAGGGGGGAGGAATGATCCAGGTGGATATTGGTGGCCACCTACCAAGTCCACCTGGACCCCCACCATTTTCTTTCTCGGCATTTTAAGTTTCCTTAATTGTAGCACAACTTACTATTTTTAGCAGTTTTTCGGGTCCTGAACTTCCGGAGCTGTTTTGAGGCCCTAAACGACGTTTTTTGGGGAATCCAGGGCTCATTCGAACAATGATAGTGTTTGAATAGATATTTCTAATGAGCTATTGTACACGTCAAACAGAGATCATATGCTAAAGTTACGACCCCAGGAAGTTGATGTACCAACTTACCCCCAAACGGGGCCCACAGTTTGCCGTTTCATCTCCTAGGGTTAGGTTTTGGAATGTGAAGGGTTTTTCATTGTTTCTCAACAATAAATAGGCCTTCAAGCCTCATTGTAACATAGTTCAGAGGCATGTAGCCATCACATCTCTTCTCAGAGATAAGCTACCATCGCCCTAGCTAGTTTATTTCCATTTCTGATTGTAAGCATGTTTCAGTATTTTCCATTAATGAATTGAAGTATTATTTCCATTGCATATTTGTGTATATGGTTATCTCTGTAATTTGTTGCATTCCTTTTTAAATCTGGATCAGTAGACTATGTTTATGGTAGGGGTGTGGCTCGGGCTACTGAAACTAGTGTTTGAGGACTTGGCCTTTCATAGGAAGATTATCAATCCTCCCATCAAGTGATTGCAAATGAGACGTGTGTGGGCCAAGTTCCTCTTGGACTAGTTCTGGTCCCCTGGGCTCTGAAAGAAAAACTTCGTGGCATCCCAGAAGACCTTCAAGTGATGACAACACCACTATTTCAGATACTGTGTGGAACATGGGCTCGGATGATGGCGCAGGCTAGTTTTTTTTTATTCTAGGAAGGATTCAAGTTTCTAAATTCGATGCATACGAGGGTGTTCCCATATTTCTTACGTGTAAGATTTGAATTAGAAAACCAAGTATGATGACGAACTTTACAAGTAATTGAAAGACTTAAAATTTTAGTGAATCTTTTCGGCGAAAGTAGGACAAACAACATCTGTGTTACCTATTCTTAGCTGCAATGGATTGTCTCCCCCTTTATCTAGAATCTCATATTGGATTTCTCGAGTGTAATGGGGACTCAGGTCATCATCTACTCATGTAACCCCACATCGTTATTGCTCAATCAAGTGGTCAATAGTTGGTTACTACTTCAGTGTGTAACTTATAACAAGATTGACTATCCTTGAATCATGGTGGGTTCCCAGGTTGCTCTATTCATTTACGGTGTTGGTTCATGTGTTTAGCACGAGTGCTTTAACATCATGGTTTGTGCCTTTGGACTTAAAAAAAAATTAAAACCATGCGTGGTTCATTTTTTTGGAGGGCTAAGATACACTCGGTCCTTGATCCATTATGTGTTCCTGATTTTTCAAGACTCATGTCCCACAACTTGTCTATATATGGAACATTCGGCTTATTGGTACTGCTACTACTACTTCTATCGCTACTACCTCTACTATAGGAGAAACAAATTATACAAGTTTCATTATCATCAGTTGGGCAAGGAAGGAGTCCCAAATACTTGTTCGATGAGGTTGAGGTCGGCCTTCTCAGATAACACTCCAATGTCTTTTCAAGGAAGCAGTTGCCAAACATGAGTTCTGTGAAGGCCAATGGTTCATTCTCGCATTAAGGGGAGTGAAATTGTGTTCCATATACCTATCCAAAAACACCCAGATTTGTTTTCATCTACCCTTGTATGGAAGCCACATGTGATACGAGTATGTGGCAAAGAATCCATCTAGCTTGCTGAACTATTCTTTGCTAAGCAGTAGACCATATGCTTCTGGTATGTCCACAACAACTATGTTGATGCATTTGTGGATTCAGCTGTCATGGGATAGTCAGATGATCACATGTCATAGTTCACCAATGGCTAGTGTTGACGTTCTATCTGGTTGGATGATTCTTATAGATGTTTCGCTCCATCGTTTATTGATCTTCTTAGCAAAAGAGAGTGGCATGACATTGGCTACCACACAAGAATGAACCAAGAAGTTGTGGACATTGCTGTTGAAAAATTCAAATGAAAGAAGGAATGGGGGGCAACCTGAGTTTTCTTCTTCCATCAAAAGTGCATTTATCATAGTGGATAGTGATGCGGGAGGTGTGCTTGGTCCATTGATAGTGGAGGCGATGTTGCCTATTGTTGTTCATCCCAATGTGTGCAGTATGATATCTCACTGACTTTGGACTTTGGCTAGCTCAAACAAACTGGTGTTCACTCAACTTTTCCTCACATCATCAACTATGTTGTAATCCATAGGTGGTAGACTCACCAAGGCATCCGTGGTGGAATAGATGCTTGTGTTGTCCAGTCGATTGTCCTATAATTTTCTACCTATGGACTACTCTTATCCATCACTGTCTTCCCATACTTTCATTGTGTTGGTTGTTTTGAGGTAGCTGGTGGGTCGACCTTCTTTATCAGTTGTCTCACCCTCTCTTGCATCTCCTCAAGTGTAGGGGAGCCGCCTTACTCATAAGATAAGAGATTGATGATAATGAACCTCAAGGAACATACGTTTGAAAGAACCCAAGTTCAATATTGAGCTGGGAGAAAGGTTACGATACCAAGCAGCTATGCAACTGTCCAAGGTACATGGAAACAATCTACATGCTACGTCATCATAACATACCTTAAGGGTATGTAGTTTTAGGTACAAGTTGTCTAAATGGTCTTCTCCCTTCACCGCACTGTCAAGGTTGAACTTGATGTTCATTCTCTCTACTCACTTTGACATCTTGTGCAGAAAAAATAGGAGAGCTAATGATCCTTGAGTCATCCATTCAAGATTTGGATCAGCCATCTCTTCATCCTCTTCATCCTCTTCATCTTCTTTCTCTCCTTTGGAATTTGATGGTTTTGGATCTGATTCTGTTGGTTTGTCTCCACCTTCACTTCCTTTCCTACCTTCCCCTCTGCCTCGTGTACCAGATTGTGTTCCCATGACCACAAGAGTACCTTGTTAGTCTTCAAAGAAGATTGGAGGTTCCTCTCTGTCTTCAATAGCTTCTTCCAAACCTTCAAGAGTAGCAAGGATTCCTTTCTACATTGATGATACGACAACTCCTGTGGGAGTGGCTTTTGGCTTCTTAGATGTGTGTGGAAGATACAGTACACCTGGGATCAGTCCAACTTCTTTCCCGAACTGGTGAGTGGTGGGACGGACAGAGCGAAGGTGTTGATATGAAATCTTCTGTTCAATTCTTGGAGGTTAGGAGTAACCAACTATAGAGTCGTGAGAGAGGGATTATGAGTTACTTCCTTAACTAGATGGTTGATGAGTGAGTGTGAGGGGAATTTTAGCTATGTACAACTGGTTTCCCTCCTTCTAGCGCCAGAAATGTTCACGGTGCTAGAATCACCAACATTCAGGGGATCACCCCGGTATGACGTCCCAACTAGACCTGACACTGTTTGATGTTGGAATCTCATCTAGTATGATGGCCCAGTTTCCATTATCTTAAGGTTTTGTCTCAACTCTTGCTTGTCAGCACAACATAGTGGTTAGCTTTGTCTTCAAGAAGTGAGGTTCACGTGCCCGATGAGTGTAAGTGTACTTGTGTTAATGGTTCTTTCGCTGTGAGGGGAAGAAGGTGAAGGTGAGTTCCAATTTGAAAGGATGAGTCCAAACTTAGCTAGGAACACACAACACAAAGGAAATACACATCTTATGGCAGCGTAGTCCACTCGGAGGCGGCAGTCACAACATATGAGGTAAGATAACATGTACAACACTCACAAATCAGTCTGAATGAGTGCAACGGTTGTTGCAACAAGGTTCGTGTGAAAGGTCTTTCTTTTATCTAACAAAGCAATCGACATGGATGGGATAGAATTAGCAACATATACAACACATTTCCATTAATAAATTATTCATACAAAAAATGAATTAGTTCAGATGTAGAACACAAGTTAAACCAACATACATTACAAGTGTTAAATATTAGTCTTACAACAAATACAATACATGTGCGAAAGCTTGTTGTCTTATGTAATGGCTTCTAAATTAAGAAAAATTTCCAAAACACATCATTACACCATACATCACAAACCCCCTCAGTGGGGCATTGGAGCCACTACTTACTCCTCAAAGAAAAGATTACAAACTCTCTTTGCTATGTGGGAGGGGTTGAGGTGAAAATTCCTTTCATGTACAAATGACAGGGGTATTTAGAGCCAAGGGTGAAATTGACCCTTGTGGTTGCTCAACTACCCTCATGACTATTCAACTTCCATGAATTTTTGACTTACATGACTCCATGTTTAAGAAGTGGGTCTCTTGGACTTCCACGCTACATCACATTGATAGAAAACAAGCCTGTAGTGGAGTTGTGGGAAACATGACTCATGACTTGATTTGACATGACTTGACAAGACAATGCTAGTACATTCATGTTGTTGCTAGAGAGTATGTTGCGCTATAGTGTTGTTCAATGATGTATGTCTTCATGGTGTATCACAAATTCACCCCCACATGGTGAAGTGCACAAAGACTTTGGTGGTCCTTCATTCGCTTGATGAATCTTTAGCATGTCGTTCCTTGCTTTCACGTTGGAGGGCTTGATAGGGTTACTTGTTTGTGAAGGTGCATGTTCTCTGCATTCATCTTCTTCATATGATTCATTTGTTCCTCTGTTGGTGTACTTTTCCATCTACATGTTCTCCCTTCATTCATTCCATTCATCGTCTTTTAATTTTCATTGATCTACCTTTACCTGTAGTCATTAATGACGAGATGACATCAAGTCCAAAATCTCCTAGTCTACCATGACACATGATCATTTGGGTGCGGGTGATTGGGAGAGGTAGTAGGGCTATGATGTGGGATGATGGCTCCGTGCAACTGATGATGAAAACTGTGCAAGAGTCACTGATAGATGGAGACAGGCAATTTGAGTCGATAATGACTATCTTTAACCTCCGACTTGGTTGTAAGGAAAAATTGTGCAAATTTTGGGAGGGAAAGTCTGGCCTGTAGGAGGGAAAAGCAGCCATGCTCTGTGAATTTTATAGAATGAATAGTTAGCATGGGCTAGACAACTAGATTTACATATTTTTCCAGATGAATGGGCCGAGATGCATGAAGTGTTAGTAGGCAGGGATTGCATAGTTCTTCTAGGGAACTGCCCATGAGACTGGCAGCCAAAACTATGCAATTCCTAGAGGGAGCTGCCAATTGGTTGCTTGGGGTCATTTCCAACCAAAACTACAATATTCATAGAGGGAACTACCAGTTGGTTGCTGAGGTCACTAGCAGCTAGAATGATGCAATTCCCAGAGGGAACTGCCAGTTTGTTGTTGAGGTCACTGGTAGGTGGAGATAGGCGATCTGAGTCGACAATGACTATCTACAAGCTCTAGCTTGGCTAGGAGGAAAAATTGTGCAAATTTTGGGAGCGACAGCCTGGACTGTAGGAGGGTAAAGCAGGCATGCTCTGTGAATTTTCTATAACAAACAGTTAGCAGAAACTGGACAACTAGATTTTCGTAATTTTCTAGAGGAATGGGCCGAGATGCATGAAGTGTTAGTAGGTAGGGATTGCATAGCTTTTTTGGGGAACCGCCTAGGAGACTGGAAGCCAAAACTATGCAATTCCCAGAGGGAGCTACAAATTGGTTGCTTGGGGTCATTGCCAGCTAGCACTACACAATTCCTAGAGGGAACTGCCACTTGGTTGCTAGGGTCACTAGCAACTAGAATGACACAATTCCCATAGGGAATTTCCAGTTCCATGTTGGGGTCACTGGCAGTAGAAACTATGCAATTCATGGATGGAACAAGAATTCTGCTGCTGGGAGCTTCTAGTTGGCGAAAATTCACTAAGGTTGGGAGGATTGTCAGTTGATCATCTCTGCACAATTTCTGAGCTAAGCTGATTGATGGGTAGAGAGAGGTTTGCTCATGAGCATTGCGTAATTTTTGAGATGAATGGTAGGTCAGTTGTCATGGTAGCCAACATCAGTGCTTCTTGAGTTGTTTACTGGCAGTGTAGATTGAAAGGACTAGTTTGGTGCTTTTGTTGTGTTCTGGTTGACAGTCGATCGAGTCGAAAGTAGGGTGATGGTCTCGCTGTCAATGAGGAGTCTTGTCATCAGAACTTCAACAAAAAAAGGCTAAGTGTTTGAACAATCGAAATATGCATATCTGATCATACAAACACACACTCACATGACTTGATGATGGAATGACCAAACCATCCAAATACACATGTTCAACATGGCTGATCAACTATGCAAGCTACAATCATGAGACTCATAGTTGATTGCTCATGATCAAGACAATGTTTGCGCGACAATGAATGTGACTGTGTGTGTGTGTGTGGTAGATGCTTTCATAGTGAACACAACAAACACATACAAAGCAAAGACTTTGATAATAACCAGAGCATAGTCACAAGAATGACATAGATGTCAACATGCAAGGACTTGAATGCAATAAACAAGCAAGGTGAATGTAAAGTCTCAGATGAGCTTATGGAGTGAACCCAAGTGTGTTCAGTCATCAAGTGAAACTATTCAAGGGAGGCTCGCAAAATAGTGTAGGCCAACATTTTGGAGGGTGATTTAGCTGCTACAACAATATTATATCTGATTAGTCTCTAATCAAGTCTGATTTATCCATGTGCCTCCTGCACTCACAGCTATATGAAAACCTTGTTTCCTCATAGATATGTCTATCTCCTTTATATGGCATCTATGTGTATGCATTTGAAAGAGGATTTTTTAGGGTGGGGATGGACAAATCTGGATAGCTTGAAGCCATGGTCGAATCAGGTTATATTATTCAACATTCTTTGAAGACATCAATAAAGAAGCTTTGTCTTGTTCTTGATGTGATGATCTTTATGCTTTAACTCATGTTATGATCTAATTATGTATGATCTCATGTTTTATATATATAATAATTTGATATGATAACATTCATATCTTGAACATGCTTTGAACTACTACTAGTATATATGCTTTTCTTGGATGAGTTGCAGTTTTTGAAGCATTGGAGGAAGCATAGGGTTTGGACCCTACGGGAACGTCGTCAAACGTAGGAGCTATAGGTACTATCTCTTCATCCCACTTTAGTAGTTTAAGCATTAGTATTTCTTATTTTCTTGCTTCTTGTTGGTGTATTCCCTTCAATATATTGGGGTTTTCAACCCAAAACCTTGGGTGTTTTATCGCATCAAAACTGAATGAGAAAATCTAGCAATGTGTTCCCTGTCATTTAATGCAAATTCCTAGTGTCGAGAATGAGATCCACTATTTGAAGGATTTCAAAGGGGAAATATTCATCCTCTTAAGGATCATTCATCCCCATTAGTTTTTATAAGTACCAATTTGAAATTCCCTCTAGGTGCATGCATTTCTTATTCTTTTTGTGGAGGAAACTTGTTATTTAACAATTCGATTTTGATTTCTAGCACTGATGTACTTCAATTGATAAGTAATGATTTTTGGTGTAATTTTTAGCTTCTAAAGATTGGATTCCTTCATAGGACTGAAATTTTCCTTGGGCATGGTCATCCCAAGAGCCTTAGAGCCCTCTTGTATTATTTCTTTATTTCCTTTGAATATCTTTTTCACTTGCATCTCTTGTTTTTGCATTTACTATTCATGCTTCTTTTTTTGTAGGTTACATTGGTTAAATTATTGAAGTAAGATTTTTTTAAGGTTATTAATTGGCTCACAATCATGAGTTATCCTTAGAACAAATTTTAAAAGTCATATTCATCATTGAGTTACTCGGATTGGTCTACTAATTCACAAATCTAGAATTTATAAAACTGACTTGTAGAAAAATAGAAGTAATTTTCTGTTATCTCTTAGAACGTGTTAATGAGCTTCATTTAAGTTAGTTTCATTTTTATTGGATCATAAAAACATTAAAGTTAATAACAAAATTTACCCCATAGAATTTTCACTTGATTAGGTTAGGCATTTGGTAGGTTAACTAGCTCATTGGTTCTTGAATTTTCAGTTTTTAGAGTAATAATTTTACATAATTTTTTAGCATGTGTTAACACATGTATTTTGGAGCAATTCCAGTTGGAATGGGGTCCTGTAACGTCCTACTGAATAATAATAAAATTCCCATCGAATTTTTGTTCGATTTACTTGGTCATTCAACAATTGATCTCTTGTAACAAGACATTACCTCCTGTAACACCTGCTATAGCACTCTTGTAGCATGTGTAAACCTAACCATATCTTCTCCAAGAGATCTCCTTTTGTCTCTCAGGATTTCATAATAACCCACAGGCTCTGAATCCATGATTGAGGAAAACCAAGACCACTCTAGACACACCTTTTCTTCACTACAAGTACAAATTTGCATTTAGAATTAGAAGACATATTTCCATATTTGCATAAAAATGAATGTTTTCTTATGAGATGTACATGGATGACGTTACTAAAGATACTTTTCCTTTAACATAGTGATAAAAAGGGTGATTCTTCAATGAAAAGTATATTAGACTTGATTTATTGAATTCACACTTCCTTAACATTTCAGTTACAAGCATTATTATTGAAAAGGTCAAATTTCCTTTTCCAAACCAACATTCTACATTTTGCAATTAGAGTATTAATTTGAATTCTACAAGTAGACTAGTGTTTCCATTTTTGAAATTATTTTACAATTTGATTCTATGAAATCCACTTCATTGCACCAAATAAATGAAATAAATATACATTGCATGTTGCACATGAAGTTCTAGCACCTCTTAAGTTTGTACGAACCCCGCGTTGATAATTTAGGTTCGTAGCCTCGACATTTGCATCATTCTTGTGGCAATACTAGATCACATCATTATATATGATATTCAAGTAGAATAGAGACACTTTTATGCTTAGGGGACTGTAGACAAGTTCACCTACTACCATAATCACGCATAGAATGGAGAAGCTCTTATAAAAGGGCCACCATGGGATAACTTCTTAATTCAATGAAATCGAATCCATTAAATCTATCCCCACCATCACTCCTCCAAATTTGCAACAAGTGTTGGTTAACTATCAACAGGTATTTGAAAGACCCAAGGATTTATCCCCCTCTTGGGGTGAGCATTATCACAATTTTCCTTTGATTCCTAGTAGCTAGCCACCAAATGTTCATAACTACATGTATTCATTCACACACAATAATGAGATTGAAATGATTATTCGAGAGCTATTGGAAGTAGGCATTATTCATCCTAGTGGAATCCCCCTATTCACCATCGTTTTTCATGATCTTAAAGAAATATGGGGAGTGTGGCATGTATCTCGACTTTATGGATATCAATAAGCTCACAATCAAGGATAAGTTTTCCATTATAGTAGTCAATGATCTCCTCGATGGACTCCATGGTGCCAAATATTTTACGAAATTGGATCTTCATTTAGGGTATCGCCAAATTAGTAGGAAGGAACCAAACATTCCCAAGACAATTTTTCGAACCCATGAGAGTCTCTATTCATTTTTGGTTATTCCATTTGGTCTTTGTAATGCATCTTCCACCTTTTACAATCACATGATTCACCACCTCAAGCTATATCTCTAAAATGTTTTCCTAGTCTTTTTTGATGATATAATCGTCTACAACAAAAAATCGGACACACAAATTTAACATGTTGACAAGATATTGCAGCATTTCAAGGATAATACATTATTTGTTAAATTGTCCAAGTGTTCTTTTGGGATGGAGGAAGTGGATTACCTAGGCCACATTATGGTCCGAGTAGGCAAACAAGTGGATCATAAGAAGATTCAATAAATAAAACACTAACCACAACCCAAGACCTTGGAGAGTCTAAGGGGATTGTTTCATCTCATAGGCTACTACCAAAAAATTGTTAGAAGTTATGGACACATTACCAAACCATTAACAAATATTCCCAAGAAAAATGTAGTTATCTGGATAAAAGCAGATCAGTAGGCCTTCTTAGAATTCATAGAAGCCATATGCATGTAATATCCCTTCATCGCAATAAAATCGTTATGGTTAGATTAAGTTGGATTAGAAATAATGGAGGAAAATACAAAGAAGAATATTGAATTAATATTGTAAATCATTATTTATTTATTAATAGATAAATAAGATATATGTACTTGGGAACGAGACACCTAGAAACGATATTCTTGCCAAAATAAAATAAAGATAAAATCTCATTGATAAATTGGATTTGATAATTATTTCATCATAAGTACTCTAGAATAAAATTGTAGATAAGCTTAATTGATGTGACAGAAATATCCATTTAGTTGACTAGTTGGAGAAATATGCTAAGCTCAAAAGATCCTAAAAGCACTGTAGGGGAGGAAGGTGGGTTTTTATGGAAAAGCCTGCAAAAGTGGATCAAATGATCCACAAAAGTGGGATGCCGATAAAGGAAACTTTATCATGAAAGGTATTAAATACCTGTTGAAGGGATCACGAAGAATTTGTTCATTCGTAGGGAAGTTCATCTTATCTCAGGGGGAGATGGAGCTACAGTTCATTGTTGGGTGGCAAGTGTTCTCATCAAGTTTGATATCGTACCCTGGTTTTGGTCAAAAAAGCTAAGCATATTTCCTTTTGTGATTAATTCTAAACTAGTTTCATGCATATGAGTAATGATTTTAATTTAATTCTTTTGCAGATTAATATTGCAAGTATTTAGACGCATGTGAACTATGCCATGAGACTCGAGGTCGATGGATTTCAGATGCTACTAATTTCTCTTGCATGCAGACACTATAATTGATTTATGGAGACTATGATTTTTGGGTTTTGTTAATGTATATGATTATATATAAGTTTTCAATAAAAGAGGGTATAGATAGGTGTAAAATAACCTTAATCTAAAGAAATTGTTTATATGTGAAAAACTAAATTCAATTGAGAATGATAAGTTCTCGTGTAGGTATTTTTGATAAAAGGAATTGAAAAATGCAATAAGACTAATGGTGTTTATTAAGGTCATATAAGGAAGCATGTTGGGCGGCACCTGAAAAAAGGAATGGTTATAGTGAAATTGACTTAATCATTGTAATAAGAACAATTCCAATGCATTTGTTTCAGTCCTAAAAATAGGGGCGTAATGTAGGAAAAAATGAAAATAAAATAAAATAACATAGGAGTAAAACAAGCAACCATCAAATCTAAATCTTAATAGAGCTATTAATTTCATTTGTATGAGAAACATGAGAATTGTTACACACAATTGTACTAGTATGTTATAACATAATAAAATACATGGAATACTTCTTATCAATGTGATGGTACAAAAAAAATAGACTATGCTAAGTGCACACAAATTAGAGATAAATAGATAAATTGTAGGAATATCCTTCAAGTCTATATTAAGAAAATTAGTAACATAATCCTTTAGTGAGGATCAATATAGTAAACCTGTAAATTCATGAATTATACATAACCATGCAAAAATTATAGCAAGATAAATTTATATAGGAAGAGCTATCCACCTTTTTGAAAGAAACATTGCAGAGCACAATTTATATATGGGAGGTGATTGTGTTGGAAACTAAGGAGAAGAAAAGAATTACGCATTTAATAACTATGTACTCCTAATGATGGAGAAGCCTTAAAGGAAATAATACAGTAGGTGATCATGCCATATCAATATTCTTAGCTAAGAGCATAGAGAGAAGAAAGCCGGATATAAAAGAACTGTCCATACCTTTTAACAATTGATTCAGACAATTTCTTGGACTGGTACTCAAATATTTATACTAATAACTGAGGGACATAAAATCCCCTTCACTTTTGATTCATATTGATGGATTTATTTAATACTATCTTTATGTAAATCCATACTCAGGTAAAATGGTATATATGAGAATAAATTTGTTTTGTTCTCAGTCTCAAAATGGTAGGAGAGATTTACATGAGACTGGTTGGGAAACTAGCTTAGTTGACTTGAAATGAAGTATGGACTATCATCTTCATAAATACAACAACTAAAGTCTAGCATGTTATTGAGTAAATTTTTTTTCCTAGGAGGAGCTATGTCAAATTAGATATTGGAAAACATATGGCACAGATAAATATGAACATCACATATAATGGCCTTCCATTTCCATCCAAATTTCATTATTAGAACACCTAATATTGTTAGAGGTATATAAAATATTTGTTAAACATGGCCTCATTGTATATTTTAAATTGGAAATTAATCGAACTAATAGATAGACTGAATGATATTATAGCCATGAAAATAGAACACTTTGACTTTGTAATTCAGTAGTATCTAAATCACAAACATTAATGAAAGCCAAACAGGCAAATGTTTACAAGCTTGTAGTCTTAAGGAGTTAAACGTAGCAGTCTTGATATATATACATTTTCATCCTTATATAACCACTAGAGTGTAAACATGCATCGATTACAGGGAAAAACACCAACAAGAAGAGAGACATTGCAATACCATTCTATACACAATGAAGAGCCTAAGATAGTGTTTTTACATTTGTTACAAATTTGAATCCAACAGAAAAAAGAAAGATTGGAATCCTATCATTATATAGAAGCATCATGGAAATAATAATAGCTCATCCATTATAGGGTTCATCCCCAAAGAGGAAAATGAGAAACCCTCTAACATCATTCTAAGAACTGAGAAAATAATGAAATAGTAAGGTTTATTAATTACAGGGTCAAAGTCAAGAATTATAGAAACAAAATTTAGAGTGAGGGGAAATAGATAATTTCACCCTCTCTTTAAAAAAAATATATCAAAATTCCATGCTTTTGCTCCAGTATCTACCTACAAATCTAAGGTGGAACAATCAACATCTCAATATTAGATGTGCACATAGGCAGGGTTCGAGGTGGAAATCTTGGCCATAATGATCACAATGGATAGCCACCATATTTAACCTATTGGTAAATTTAGTGCAGAGGTACCCACTTGTAGCATTGCAGAGGGGAGGAAGATTAATCTCTCACCCACATTCAATAAGAATTGACAAAGACTTAACAACAAATGTGAGAAGTTGCATAAATGTTACTTGATATAGAAAGAAAGTTGTAAGTGAAAAGTGGGAGGAAAACCTTGGAAGAAGCAGAACCTAGAAACCTCTAGGAGTAAGAGAGGTCCAAAATGAATTTACCTGTAATAGAACAAGTATGGAACAAGTTACCACCCACCACCTGAAATCATAAATGTAGGTTAAACACGAGCCAGTAAATCGAAAGGAAAACAAAAAACAAAATGATGAGAAAGCACACAAATATTGAGTAGGTCCTTAGTGATAGTGAAGAGACAACTTACCAATAGGGGTTATGAACCCAAAGCATCCTTCACCAATACCATATCCCTTCCAACATGCTAACTGCCCTAGAATGAGAATAATCTAACCGGAAACCCAGGCACATAGTAATATTAGTTAAGATAGAATTCCAGAAAAAAAGTCGTGGAGGAACTAGAGGTTCAAATCTTAGCATTTAGCGTAGGGTAGCCATACTAGTAAATGAATCAGGGTCATGAGACACCAGTGAGAAGGATATTTTCCATTCCTGGAGTAAAATATTGTAGAGCAGAGTATCAATACCACCCTTATGCATATGATAGAAGCCCTAACAAAAAGAAAATAGTGGAGGATAATAAAGGTGGAGTTATCTGAGATGGCATCGATGCTAAAAATGCACTCTAGAGTGATCCAAAGAGGGTTGGAGTATCGATAAAGAAGAGTTGTATAGAATGAGGTAGCGTCAAGAACACTTGTAGCCATAGCAGTAAGAAGAAATGAGAGGGAGACAAAAAGAAAATGACGGGTTAGGAATTAGGGTTACTTCTAACTCAGGATGGCCATAGATATGCTACATGGTATCTCAACCCTTTTCCCCCATCCCTGGAGTCACAAATCGAACATGATTGATCAAGCAAGTGGGCCATGTGATAAAAGCTAACATGGCAAGCAATGAATTGTAGTGTTAATCTCCCAAGAAGGGAAGGTACCTTTGGAAATGAGGAGGAATGTAATGATAAAAAATATCATCAGAAGTTGTGATTGTAAGTTAAATACCATGAAATAACATAATAAGAAAAAAAAACCTTGGGATATAAGTTTATACCTATAGGATGCAACCATATAACCATATATTTATTTTGAACATTAGTATTGGTACCTCGTGAACTATTTGGTGCGGTATGATGGAACTCAAAAGGGAACACCCCTCACGCATCCATGCTAGATATACTAACCTCCTAATTAAAATAATAACACGTAAGTGTGGAGTAAGTGCCAGCCAAAAGAGGTAAGAGTATTTACATTTACCTAGTAATGTATACTTAGATTAAATATGGAGGAAATAATTTAATTTGCAAATATAGATGTATGCTCTTATATTACTCGGGAGAGTTAGTAATCTTAGTATAGTGCAGGGAAGAACATAAAATAAAAAGAGGAGTAAGGAATGACAATACTATTGGTATAAATCAAATAATGAAAGCCGCATTGGACATGCTAAAGATATAATCGACTCAAACTTTGTAATTCTAGCTAAAAAAAAAAAAATTGTAGTGTAAGAAAACTAGATATGTGATAAGTGGTATCAAAGGTTAGGCTCAACCCTTGGGCCTAATGGGTGTCAACACTAAACTAATGATGGTAAAGTATCTCTGCAACTATTGTAATATTTTTTCTGAAAACCAATTTTCTAGGTTTCACTCTCAAACCTAATGGACATAACTATAAAATTAAGAAATTCTTACGAAAATAATAAGTTACCCGACTTACATTGGTTCCAAAATAGAAATACGGAGGAAATAATTATAATAACTACATATTGAATAACCACTGAATGGGAAAGGAAACATCGAGCTAATTCAATTTCTTTTTTCTAATCATTATAGACACACATACAGAAAGGTTATATATTAGGTAGAAAAATTTTAACTTCCTAAATAGTTCTGAGATAATTCTTGAAAACAATGAGAATGTCATTTTGGGTGGGAAAACAATTAGGTCGATTATAGAAATATTGAATAATCTAAAGAGTGTTCAAAAAAGAATTGAGAAAGTTGGTAATAGAAAGTGTTGCTAAAGACAACCCAACCCAAAATTGTTAATAAAAACGATTGTGCCAATTACAAAGGGCCAAGTGGATATTCTTGTTTGGTTTGCCACTCACTGATATTTTATTAATTGTACTAATGCCTAGTAATATACCACGAATTATGAGAAAACTAGTAAATTTTCACTTCCCGATCACTAAATCGAGGTAGAAAAAATACGATTATTGGTAAGAAAGGGAAACAACATATAATCACTTGATATATGTTTGGATTTGAGGGGAAAAAGTGGGTTCTTACAATTACTAAATATTGACTGCAAATGGTAGAACGATATCTGAATGAACATTTTATCTAGTAGTAAATAAGTTCTTGGTAACACTAAAATTTAAAGTTTATGTTATGTAAGTTACTGACATAAGCAAGAAGTGATATGATGCTACAAAAAGAGGAGTTTTATAGTACGTTAGCTCATAAATCATAGAATAATGGACCCAACCACATATATAAATAGGTCCATACTTGTATCAAATCAAATAGTTCTTATATAATTTACCACAATAGCATTATTGCAACATATATTTTGTTACTGTAAGCTATATGAGATGAAGTTTTAAGGAATTCATTCATTTGATTGGCACCACAATAATTCTCCAAACTACAAGTATACAACCTTATTTCTTACTATTCTGGTTGATAAATAGTGTGTGGCTGCTTTGACACTTCCATTATGGCACACGTGGGAACAAATATTTAAGTAAAACACATGTAGCATGACAAGTTATAATCCAGGGGCATTAGCAGCTGCAGTTGGTATGAACATTAACCCATACCATATTTTAGGATAATTATGTTCACATTAGAATTGAGATCAAATTTTGTCGCACTAAAAGGTTGAAAGAACCTAAAGGCACACACAAGATAAGGACTGAGACATTTTAAGTGTTCCTATGAGAGTACCAAACTCTCTTCACTAAATGTGGAATGGAAAGGTCGTAATTCACCATTTCTAGTCATTCAAACCAGTTTGTGTTGAATATAAAGAGATGTGTTGTAGTTTTTTCTCCATTGATTGAAGTGTAAATACACCTTGGAAATGATTTCTTAAGATGTAGATCTAGGGGGAAAACCTCAAAGGATCATGGAAAGAATAAAAGAAAGAAACATGATAGGGAACTTATACTTATATCCCATTATGTAATAAATAAAATTTGGAAAAATATATATATATATATATATATATATATATATATATAATATATATATATATATATATATATATATATAATGAATGCGGAAAAGAGCGCCAAGGCAGAGTTGGAGTTAGAAACCTGTTGGATACCTATACCAATAGGTTTCATATTTCATGATTGGATATCAAAGGTCCAAATATGCTCTGCTTTGACAAATGCGAAGATCCCATATTTCCCTAAGAAGACAATGTCTGTATCAGTTTTGATAAAAACTCAATTTTGATGGCTGGTCCAACAGTCTAATCTGGATCATGCCATGTTTTCCAATTTCCTTGTTGTGAAAGAAGAATGATATCTGTCCAAACTGTTTAATCTTGGCAGATCA
>APFE031585008.1:339639-353582 GCA_000404065.3 Pinus taeda | reverse complement strand
ATTATCATAGAATTTGGGCATGATCCCAATGATGTTAAGGCCATTCAGGAGGTCCTTAAACTAAGGGATGCAGATGTAGCTGCAATCAAGAAAAGGATGAAAATTCTACCAACTCTACATCCACAAACAGATGAAGTAGCCCAACAAAGAAGAGATAAGGATATCACTGCACTGCTGATGAATTTGTATAAGGAACTGGTGGACACCCAACAAAAGCTGCTGGATACAGAGAACACCCTAGAAGCAGCTATACAGAAGGGAGAACAAGGGCAATCTTCTAAACCACCCACAAAGAAAATAAACCTAGAAGAGACCCCTAAAGAGGACATCCCTCCACAGCAGGCAGCAAAAACAACTCCAACAGAAAAAGCTCCAGCCACAACAGAAGCAACTACAATAGAGCCAGCCACTACAACACCACCAACAGATCAGGCCGAGAGCCTAGATATGCAGAAATTAAGGCAGGAAATTCAAGTGCTGGAAGCTCAAATGACAGAGTTAAACAAAGCAAAGGAAAGCTTAGCAAAAATAGAGGAAAAATATGATAAGTCTAAGCAGAACGTGGCTGAGAAAGAGAGGGAAATAAAAGCTCTAAAAAAGACTATTGCAGAGCTGGAGAAGCAGCTCAGTTTTGACAAAGTAACAGCAGAGATCAAGCAAGTGATATGGACTGCCATTGGACAAGCAATCACTAACCAGTGGGAGTACATTGATGCTATTTATGAGCAGATAGGACTCATTGGCAAGGCAAAGAAAGAACTATACAGAGTAAGAAACGACCTAGGCAATATGGCAGACCTTGCCCCAAAGATGATAGAAGTCTTGAATTATAGGAATAGTTCTGAGCTGATCCAAATGGGAATTGCTAATAGAACCGAAACCATTTCCATAATTAAGAGAACCACAACGATGAAGAACCTAATTCAAACACTGGACAGAAGGGTACATGAAATGCAAGCAGATATAACTAAGTTCCAGAATAGGTTCACAGCCCTGCAGGACAAAGGGCTTCCCAGTTTGGAAGAATCAGGAAAGCTTCTCTCTTATGAGAAGTACATTAAAAGACTAAGTACTTTTTCAACCATGCAGATTGTTGAGGCTCCTGGGTCATCTACAACAGGCCCATTAACAGGACAAGCTCTTTTTAATAAATTAGATAATTTGTTTTTTATTAAAAATGAGGTAGCACATTTATTTGATAAACCTCCCGATTTCTATAAGTACACAGAAGCTGATGAGACCGTAGGGTCAATCTTGAAGCACCAGCTTCCCCATCCAGATACATGGCAGGACTTGGTAAAGCTACTTTTGAACCAAGGCTAAGGAAGAAAAAACTTTTTTGCAGCAATACAGCCCATATTGCACCTACAGGTGGCCAAAGCTATTACAGCAAGCATAAAGACACTGAGCCAACTCAGCACAGGTACTTGGCATCAGCAGCAACAACAACAGGTACAGGTGGCAGTGTCAAGAAAGATACAGAAAAATCAGAAGTAACAAAGCACTTCAATGCTTTATTTATGAAAAGCCGCGCAATTAACTCCGCAGTACTCAAAGGTCAAAAGGTTATCATGTCAGGAGTTAATAGCTTTAAAAGAAACATTTACACTTGTAATAACTTCTCATCTACTTTCTCTGTACAAGTGTAAGAGATTTTTTTCCTCTCAGATGACTCCATTCCTGAGATATTTTTGTAGGTAAAACTCTATATATTGACTCTCGCGTTTGTTTAGAGGGGTTGGACTCTGGATGTAAGAAATTCTCCTGATATCTTCTCTGTATCTCCGATATTGCAAACCTTCAGACAGTTTAATACAAAGGCAGTGGGATTTCTACAAAGATGTTTGTCTATTGATCTCTTGGCGGTGTGTAGCTCAAAGTGGCAAGATTCCTATGCATTACATGGTTCAAATAAGTTTTCCTCATGACTCTTTATTTCGCTTGTGTTTCCTGTTATTCCATATGTATCTCGTGTCTTTTACACACTTGCAAAGCTAGATAGTAAGGAGAAAGAATAGTCTCAGGACTTAGTCATTGACTACCCTGAGCTCAATCAAGTCTATCTTCTATGTTTTCTTCTGATAAGGTGTTTAAAGCGTAATTCTTAACTGCTACCTTTAATACCATATCATCACTGTGTATTGTTGTTTTAGGAATTCAAGTAATTGCTCCTAGATAACAAGCCTTTTTCACAAATATACAGCTAAGTAAGGAAATCTTAATCGCTCATTGCTAGTTGTATTCACCTCATTCTCACTATTTACAGTTTGTTTCATGAAATGCACACAGGCCCTATAGCTTTCCTCCTCACCGAAATCAAGATTTCAAGAGAGAACAGTCCTAGACCCCATTGCCCAATGGACTAATCTTGCCTGCTGATATACTCTAAAGGAATCAGAAGCATCCTCCCAACCAAACAGATAAAAACAACCAAAAAACTCATCTCATAACTAGCCTAAAACTCCTACTGAAAGCAGTGACAAACCTAATAGAGAGAGCCCTCTCTGACTGCAGCTGGGCTAGAAGCTGTAGCCCAAAGATTGGTTAGTGGTTACCCTGGCCGTATTCTCTTGGGAGTCAAAGAGAACAACCTGGGTGTTAACAAAACCAATGTTGGAAAAACATGATGGAGTATTATGGATGGTTACTTTAAGGTAAATTGCAACACATAATCAAAATTTGTATTGTATTTTCTTAGGATTACATAATTGGAATGTCATTGTTTATTTGAAAATGAGTATTTTCAGTTGTGTTAGACCCCATAATATGAGAATTCTTAATGGAAAATGAATATATATCAAGTATTGGAAGAGATCGTTAGTTAGGTCAAGAAGATAACCGTATAAATTGAGAGTTGAGGTTTAAATTTAACGAATATATTTTGTAGCAAGGTTTATGGGTGAACCATCATACACTAATGAAGGGAGAAATTTGTTGTAAAAAAATGGAGGTACTAGAAGACAATGCAGAAACAAGGTAAAAATTTGTAGTTGTACTCTTTAGTGAAGGATGGGATCAATGTGGGAATCTAGTGAAATTTGCAAAAAAATGAGGATTCTCGAATTAGAACAATTATGAGAAGGTAGATTGAGATCATGCCACTGGGAAAGCTAGCAGGATAGAAGGAAAATCAACAGACTAGACCATCAAATGGAAAAACCTTAAGAGGAATTTGAGGAAAGGCACAACCATATCATTGAAAAGAATCCTTAAATTAAATTTTGTTAAGTAATGAAAACATATATTTGATAATATCTATATTAATAATGTATACCGAGATTAAAGTTGGATTTCTTATTGCATGCTAACTATGATAGAAATGTTTCAATATTAAGGACATTGCATTCTTGATGCTTCCAAGTTTCAACTAGAAATATAATATCAATCTCACTAGCGTTCTATATAAATATATGCCCTTTTCTCCAAGGAAAACCATCACAATTCCATAAGGGTATCTTAAGGGTACAATATTCATATATATTATTATAATTTTTCGTCTGAATTATTGACAATATTTCTTTGATTCCTAAATGTTTCATCTTTTAAACATCCTTCCTTATTTACGCTTGGCTTTATTGAGTGAGGTCTTCACTTTTAAATATTTCTAGCCCTTTAAGCTTGAATTTATCTGAAGTATGGCATATTTATGGTCATTAGAACTAGCATTAGTTGGAATTTAGCTATCTTTATCTTAAATTAACTCAAATGAAGCTATCTTTATATTCCATTTCTTCCCAATATTTTTTCTTTTATGTGATAAGTTTTTTCAATTTGTAGTTTGTTTTTTTGTTCTTCCTTACCTATTATGAGCATGTCCTTATGTTTTACTCTTTTATACCAAAAATAATGAGGTGCCAAATTCTACATGTTTTCTCATGGTTTAAGTGTATGAATTTATTAATTTCCTCTTTGATGGGTTTGGTAATTTAGTTATGTTCCAAATTATTTAGGGATAGATTATCATTAAATTTTCTTCTCTCTTTAGTTTTTCCCTGGGATTATGATTTTCTTGGACCTCTTCTCTTTCAATCAATTGTTCCTTTTCTTGGCTTAGTTATTTTAACTCTTTCACTCTAATATCCATTTCCTTGAGTTGAGTCTTCAATCCTCATATTATATTTTGTATGTGTCTAAATCTTTTATTTCAAGAATCTAAATTTATTATCAAACATTGCTTTAATCATTTCTTTTATTTCTATTTGAAGTTCTTTTTCATTCTATGTTCTCTAAATTTTTCTAATGAATCTATATGTTCATGAAAATTATGAAGGGATAGCTTTATAGGCCTTCCCTTAAGAAATTTTGATATTTTTAATGAACTACTCATATTAGAACCCATTTTGAAGGGAAAGGTTGTGAAGGACAGGTAGAAAGAACTTGTGCACCTAATTTATCATATAGTTTAGACTCATGTTGTCAAGAGCCGTTTACATCACACTGAGCTGTTACTACTTAAGCTAGCTCATTCACTAAACTGGGTTTTTTATCCTAGATTTAAAGATTTCTTTAATAACGCATTAATTAAATTCAGTGAGAGGAAATGCAGATGTTACAGAAATACTGCACACATATATAAGCAACTATCTGACATCACAAAAATAATTCACGATAGAGATAAGAGACTATCTCCTGTAGAGTGTAGAGTGGAAATTATTGGATCTAATTTGTGATAAAGTTTGGAATAGCTCATTCCACATAAATAGATCCAATACACGTCACTACAAAGACTAGTTCAATAAAAATCACCACAAAGATAAGATTATAGGTTTAACATAGATTTAATATGTAGCATTAGTTCACAATAAAATTTGAAAAACAACTATCACGAGAAATATATCATTATAGTTATATTATAAATCACATGGTTGGATTATAAATCATTTCAATTAGATTAAACCACCATACTTATATTAAAAATAAGTATAACAATTTCCATTTAAGAAAATCACATCTTAGAATAGAAATAAAATTATTTGTATATATATTTCACTATGCTTCTCTTTTCAAAAATCACTCTAAAATTTATATCAGTATCACTAAAAGCAATTTTAAACCACTAAAATAAAAGAAAATGATATTATTAATAAAAAATATATACTTTAATATAAAAAATATAAATATTATATATATATATATATAATATATATGATATTTAAAAAAAAATCCTTTTATCAAATTTTCACCCTACCCCTTAATAATATTTTATAAATCTAGTGGCCACCACCGAGTGTCTCGTTGACACAATTACTCCCCGTCCGTAAAGATGGAAAACCACAACATAGTTTTTATATTTGTGAGGCAGAAGGATTTCAGGGATGAATTGACCATACATCAGATAAAATTAGCTCAATCAAATAATATATTCTAGTGATCAATAATGAGGAAATTACAAGATATTTATACAATCAATAGTCTCAAGATAGGAAAGCTATCTAGACGTACAGTAGTGTGGTTGAGAGATTCTCTCAACCACACACTAATCTAGAGAAAACTAAATCCCTATTATATAGGAACAAACTCCTCAAATGGAGTATTGTAACCATAGACAAGTAGGAATTAATAATTTCCAACTTCCCCCCTTAATGACTACTTGTCATGATAGTGAAATCCACCATCATCATCACACGAATTGCATGTACAAAACCTCCAAAAACACAATCTGCCGCCCTCGGACAGATCCACAATCTGCAAATTTGGCGTTTCCAATACAGCTAAATTGATCCGATCTGCCTCTCCTGCAGATCCACTTGAAGGTGAATTGGCGTGATCCTGAATGATAAACCCGTGCCATTGGCACGATTAATGGCCTAATAGACGCGCCAGTTGGCCATCTTGGTGCTGCTGTCAGCGCGAAAACGCCAATCCCCTTCTACTCAGAGAAAATCATCTGAGTCCGAGCCAGGTGTTACTGCAGCCCACCTGCTCCTACGATCATAAAGATCCTGTGTACACTCGCCACCACCGGGCAGATCCGATCTGCTACCACCGAGCGATCAAGGATCTCACTTCGCCACCACCGGCAGATCCGATCTGCTCCACGAGCGATCAAGGATCTCACTTCGCCACCACCGGGCAGATCCGATCTGCTACCACCGAGTGATCAAGGATCTCAGTTTGCCACCATCGAGCAACTCCTGTAGCCACTAAGGCTCTATAGATGGTTTCAGGCTGACCACAAACCATTACAAAGTGGTTTTGAGATCACCACGAACTTTCAAATGCCTTAGCAAGGCTTACATTCAACATTTGAAGTTTCTAGTACATACAATGACTATTAAAATAATATGTTAGGGAGTCTATCCCACAAACCACACTAAAAAAAAAATCTACTTTGTTGTCCACCAGACACAGGCACTCACAGCCCCACGAAGAGAACACAATTTTTCTCTTCAATAACAATTTTCAAGCATACTGCCTCATGCTTGCTACTAATCTGCAACAAGATCTCGATCATCCTTCAATATCTGATGTAGCTTCAATTGATATCGTTTTCACTGTCATGTCTTCACCATTCCCTGCAAATTTGCTTAGTGTTGGAATGACCAGTTCCAACACACATTCAAAATTGTGACAATAGTTGGTCAGACTAATGTCACTTAAATTACAACATTACAACTAGTTTTATTTTCATGACAGTTAATCAATATATTGCATCATCAGAGAGTTAATGAGACCAAAAAATTCAACTTGCAGCTATCTCCTCCGGCACTCTGGCACCAGCTAGGGAGCTTCACGCGGCTTCACGAATTGGCACAACCAGACGATCATAAACTGTAACCCATACCATGACGCTCATAACATCAAATACGGATAACAATGCTGGAGGAATATGGAACTTTGACCCAATGCTAGTATCCAATGTCATGCCCTGTTCAACAAACAATGTAGAAATTTGGGAATAAACAGCAGCAAACACACTACCAGTCGCCCAGATGGGAAACGTACGAAGAAGAATCTTCAGCTCTTCCACTTGGGTCACTATACATAGCCTCCAGGGATTAGAAAAGCCACCCTTCCTAACATCGTCATCTATTATTATTGCTACTTTGTCAAGACACTTGAATTAATCGGACGGAGAGACGATACAGTGGCTGTTAAAGCAGTCGGAGCCATCGATCATCGCAGCAACCGGCACGGGAACGATTCCCAAGATGGCCACCATCATGGTTGGCTCCTCCCGCGCCCAAGCTTCGACATCCTGCGCCGCCTTTCTATTTCTGGCAATAACACTACAGATTTGGCACTTGGAGGGCAGCCATTTCATCAAGAGGGTTTTGCAGAGAAAGGCCGAACACGAGGTAGGTACTGCTTTAAAGCCCTTTCATTACGGCAATTTGAACCTGGTACCTGCCGGGGCCGCAATGTTGACGCCCAAACCCAACACTGTATGGATGCTTCCCGTTAACACGGATCTGACACCGGCTAAACAGCAGATATGGACGACGACAGCGGATGCGAAAACACATGCCTTTCTTCTTCACTAGAAATTTGAGATCCTCCATAGCAGATTTTCTCACAAATTGATGCAATTTATCCTCAAACTCGAATGCAGATACCCCTTGATTGTATACTGACAGAGATTAAGGAATTCTTTGTAATTCAAGAATTTCGTATTCCAATTCAGGTCTTCAGTTCAAGAACAAATGCACAAATTTCTGTCCACTCAATAGCATCAGCTATCTTATGAATCTTCTGTTTGCACACACCATGGTCTAAAATACAATCTTTTCCAATCCATGAAATAAATGCAAGATTAAGCAGCACCAAATGTTAGTAGCTATTGCAGGACATTGACAAGTCTGACCTGAGAGTTTACATGCAGACCTACATAAAATGGAAAATGGCATGGTGTGTTTCATCTCTCGAATTTGTTCTGGAGAAATGGGCGCATTAAAATCGGGCCTGATTCTTCTCTGTTCTTTCTCTAGAATTGTAGGGTTCGATTCCAATAATGTTATAGCCCACAGCGAAGAAGATGCAGATGCATCTTGAGTAGCAAATAAAAAGTCAAAAAATATATCCTCCAATTTCAATATCATTAGAATGTGGAGGTCTATGGGCATCTATCCTTTCTTCTTCTTTAATTTCGTTTACAGTCTCAGCCATCCAAAAATCAACTAGACAAGCAGTTTCCTTGCCGTTCTCCATCATATTTTTGCTCTCATGAGCACAGCCTGTCAGAGTCTTTGCCAGACGAGACATTGCATGCCTAGCTTTATAGAATGCAAATCCCGGAAAATCGATTGGCAATGCCATGAGGCCGGTATTGAAAAGATTGTAATCTCCGTTAAATTGTTCTCTGGTCTGTTTATTCAAGTATGGACCCACGAAAACATTCTGCGAGGTCTCCGTATCCCCAATCGTCTCACTGCCACAAAGAGCCAACCTATCCAAGACCTGGCAATTGGAAGCCAGAGGACTCAATTTCATTGCAGTTAGATTCAAGCCAATCAACACCAACTCCTGCAAATTTTGACACTTTTTCCACAGGACGCAACTAACAGCACCCTTTCCGCTAGATCACTAAACACGCAACACATCCACATAGCGATGCCACAGCCTTACAAAGGCCGCTGCCACATCTGCCACATGAAACCACAGCCAAATGACGGCCAAATTACCACCAATCAACTTTCTTAACTTCCACTGCAGCGATTAAGCCGTCACCAACAAGCAGATCCACCAGTCCAGCTAGAAAATGGCGGCAACGGCAACAACAAATTCAAAGGCAGGCTTCCTCTCTGCCTCTGCTTCGATGGGGTTTACCATTTTCTGGACGAGGCCGCACAACAACTCCAGCAATATCTCGGCCACGACTTTTCTTGCCAGATCCTTCTCTGGCTCTCAACACAACAGGACTCCATCCGTTCATGGAATCAGCAAATCTCACCAGGTTTTCTGGCACACCAGTCTTCTTCGCCCTACGCTTCCCTGGCTAATGGACAGCAGAAGATGGACAAACAAATACTCACAAAACTTTTATTTTTTTTCAGCCCAGGAGTAGCCCAGCCCACCAGGGGCTAGGCCCTTAGGCTCTGATACCAAGATAAAATTAGCTCAATCAAATAATATATTCTAATGATCAATAATGAGGAAATTACAAGATATTTATACAATCAATAGTCTCAAGATAGGAAAGCTATCTTAAACGTACAGTAGTGTGGTTGAGAGATTCTCTCAACCACACACTAATCTAGAGAAAACTAAATCCCTATTATATAGGAACAAACTCCTCAAATGGAGAATTGTAACCATAGACAAGTAGGAATTAATAATTTCCAACTACATCCTCTATTAACAACTTTTTGATTATGATTCTATTTATTATGGCGTGTCCGTGAGTCTACTAAACTTTAACTTTATAGCGGCATGTTGTGTTATGCTACTCTGTTGTTTTATTCAAGCTTTTGACGCATATTTATGTTGAGATGAAGTGAAAAATATAATAACTAAATAAATTGAAAATATAATATTTATATTTAGACGATTTTTTATAAAGTATATGGTATAACTAAAGTAAATATGGTTCTCATTGCAATAGAATTTTGAAAGAAATTCTTACAAAAGTATTCTTTTATTTTAAATTGCTGATCTATTTGACCACGAACAACGGAATGCATGATAGGATGCCGCTATAAGATGTATAAGATGCTTAAATAACTTCTAGTACACGGTCAACTACATATTTTAATATCCATTTAAGACTTCATTTTATATTTTAATTTTATACCATTGAAGGTAACGATTGGTATCAGAAAGTGTAAAGGGATAAGGTTGAATTTTTAAGTTGATATAAGTCAAGGTAATGATAAGATATAAAAAGGTTGAAGGCCATTAAGATAAAATTGGCACAACCAAAATATTCTATATTATTCATGAATGAGGAAAATTACACATATATTTATACAATTAATAGTCTCAAGATAGGAATTCTATCTTGGACGTACACTAGTGTGGTTGTGAAATTCTCTCAACCACACACTAAACTATAAGAAACTAAATCCCTATTATGTAGGAACAAACTCCTCAAATGGAGAATTACAACCATAGACAAGTAGGAATTAATTATTTCCAACTCCCCCCCTTAATGACTACTTGTCATGATAGTCAAATCCACCACCATCATGCAAATTGCATGTACAGAACTTCCAAAAAACTAAGAGAGATCAATGTGTTTCTAAACCAAATATTCATGTCCAAATCATAATCGCAAACAATTGCGCTGATTGCGCCTTTCGACGCAACTGTCACATAAAAAAGTGCACCAACCCTCTTATGCTCAGACACAGCAATATCTGAGACCATGAGCACTGCAGTCCACCTGCTCCTACGAGCACAAAGCTTCCCTGTACATGTTAGCCACTTAGGCAATATGCCACAACCGGGCAAGTCTAATCTACCACCACCGGGAAAATCCACCAACTTCAATATGCCACCACCGGGCAAGTCCGATTTACCACCACCGGGCAAATCCGCCAACTTCAATATGCCACCACCGGGCAAATCCACCAACTTCAATATGCCACCACCGAGCAAATCTAGTAGCCACTAAGACTCTATAGATGGTTTCTAGCTCACCACCAGCCATCACATTACAATGACAGAAGATGGTTTCAGGCTTACCATAAACCATTACAAAGTGGTTTTAAGATCACCATGAACTTTCAAATGCCTTTACAAGGCTTACATTACATACTTCAACATTTGGAGTTTCTGGGTACATACAATGATTATTACAACATGCTAGGGAGTCTATTCCACAAACCACACTAACTCAAACAATCATCTACTTTGTTTTCCACCATAAACGTTGTTGCTTCTTCATTAGCTCCTCTTCTTCTACATCGTGGGCATCCTTATCTGTTCAAATAACTTCTTGGAACTTCATGCTTATCCTTTGTTAGAGTCGTGAATTCTAACAAAATAACTTTACCTACATTGAGTTAGATAGGCTCAATAAGGCTCAATAACTTTAAACATGATTCCAAAAAACTAAATAAAGCATAATTTTTTCAGATTTAATTTCTCTATCTCTGCCCATAAATGATTTATTTTCCAAACATACCAGCAGCCATTTTTCACCAACGATACCTGTGAGGAGTCAACTGATAAGGGGTCTACTGATAAAGAAACGTATTGATTCCTAAAATGACATTAAAAATTCTCAGCTTTATAATTTCCCGTGCTAAAAAGATGTAGTAGTTGTCCCATCACCCGCTGAATCATTGGTCTTACTTGCAACCTCTCGGATCAAAGATGCTCCTCTAGGTCCGAACGTAACTCTGACCCCATCAGCGAATTTGTCAATGCACATCTGCAATGCAACACGTGACAGTTGATCAAAGGCAATATCCTTTGCCACCGCGCTCATAACAAGTGACTACGGCATTCTCAACAGGTCTGATTAAACACCAACAATGCCACAAAGGCTCAAACTGTTCTACCGCAAAAGCTTTAGGCAAGCTCTCCTCAAAGCCAACATCCTGCAATGATATTAGGTTTAAAATTAAGAGTAAACTTAATAAAGGTGCAGTCAAATTCAAAAACCCAGCTTCTACAACAAACTGAAACCCTGCAATCCTTGCACAGTGTCTGCAAGATGGCTCTTGGACCCCCCCTTGGCCAATGCGTGCATAAGTTGTTTCAGATAATCAAGCCGGGAACAGCTCCACCTCTTAAGAGCCCAAAGTGTAGATGATCAACCGAACCCTGAGACCAAGCAATTGATTCATTTAAACATATTACAAGTAAATTCCTTACAAAATTTACACGAAATCTTCACACAATCGGCTCACTTATATGGGATTCAAATTTCAACTCTTCGCGAATTTCATGAAGGGTATTTACCATTTTTCTCATTGTCTTATCCAAGGCAACCAAAAACAAAACAAAACAAAAATCCACTGGCAATTTATAGAATTCAAAGAATAAAAAAAATTATTGCAGTCAAAACCCTGGCGAATCGCTCGTTAGAATGTGCTATGTGCTTGAATACCAAGCAATGACGGCTTTACAGTCGAAGCATGATCCGCAGATGCCGAGTATGGCCTAAACCTTGCATTAGAAACTCTCTTCGTTTGTGTTCCTGAGACACCATATCGAGGAGACCCATTCACAGCAGAATCAGCTTGCATTGGACCACTGTTAGGAGCACCATCAACCACATCACTTGAGGGAGGGGCATTGCAGGAATCCCCATAACCTGAACCACCATACATATCCCCTGCAACTCCAGGATATCCAACACTGACACCAGCGCCAGCAGGAGCCACATAAGCACCAGTACGAGCAGCACCATAGCCACATCCAACATTAACTGCAGTAGACTGTCCGCCCTGAAACGAAAGGTCGGGAAAACACCGGCAGGGAATCCGTCCAGACTCTGAACGAACCATATCCATAAATCCATCAAATGGCATACAATCCACGCAGAAAGTTTATCACGACTCTCTGGCAGATTCAGGCAGCACAACTTATTCACTGGCACACATCTCCTCCCACTGGCAGACACATCGTGGATTGCGCAATCAATCCGACTGCTCGACCTCTACGGCCAATCTACTAGGCAGTCCAGACCTCGACCTGTAGCCACGAGCAACAAGTCCCTCTGCGCATCTTCGCTGCCATAGCCTTACATATTTCTCTCAATGGATATTTAGATATAGATGGACAAACAAACAGAAGTTAAAACAAAATATATCTTTTATTTGCCTCAGCCCAGGAGGGCCAGCCCTCAGGGCTCTGATACCAAGGTAAAATTGGCACAACCAATATATTCTATATTATTCATGAATGAGGAAAATTACACATATATTTATACAATCAATAGTCTCAAGATAGGAATTCTATCTTAGACGTACACTAGTATGGTTGAGAAATTCTCTTAACCACACACTAAACTAGAAAAAACTAAATCCCTATTATGTAGAAACAAACTCCTTAAATAGAAAATTACAACCATAGACAAATAGGAATTAATTATTTCTAAAATAAATTAAAAATATAATATTTATATTTAGTTGATTTTTTATAAAGTATATGTTATAACTAAAGTAAATATGGTTCTCATTGAAATAGAATTTTGAAAGAAATTCTTACAAAAGTATTCTTTTATTTTAAATCGCTGGTCTATTTGACCAGGAACAACGGAATGCCTGATAGGATGCCGCTATAAGATGCTTAAATAACTTCTAGTACATGGTCAACTACATATTTTAATATCCATTTAATGCTTCGTTTTATATTTTAATTTTATATCATTGAAGGTAACGATTGGTATCAGAAAGTGTAAAGGGATAAGGTTGAATTTTTAAGTTGATAGAAGTCAAGGTAATGATAGATATAAAAAGGTTGAAGGCCATTATGCCAACATTTCGAAAGAATAAATAATTAAAGATTACAAGTCATTATTGTTTGGAGAATTGGATTTTATAATATTGTTTAAATATTATATTATTGTTTTATTTATTTTATAGATTTTTATTTATAAGATTTTTTTATAAATGTGTTGATAATTATGTTTATGTTAGAATAGTATTTTTTGAGTTGTAATTTAATTCTCAATAATTATCAGGAGGATTGTAGAAAATTTAATCTTCAGAGAATATTTATAATATTATTAATAATATACATAAAGAACAAGAAGAATTTTCAATATTATTAATGGTATATATAAATTAAACGCTGAAATTTCTTTTTGAATGCACTTACCCAAATTTTCCTCTTTTAATTTAAATTCAATTAATAAAAAGATGTGATATGAAATGTGTTATAGATTTTGGACATGTATTTAATAAGCCATGATATTGGCCCATAGTAATGTAAAAAATCTATTTAAAGATTAAAAAACTACATAATAAATAAGGTTTCATCTTCATGTTTAAAATTTTGATACATATTTTTCTTAAAGGTATTTTTTAAACTTATATATAAATTCTCTCTCT
>APFE031585008.1:207898-338836 GCA_000404065.3 Pinus taeda | reverse complement strand
AAAATCTAATAATTAAAATAAAAATGAAATTTTATTTCAATAAGCATCCTATCCCAAAATAAAACTAGTAGAATTTTGATACTAACCTCTAAATTTAATAAACCTGAGATATTCTTCATAATCGTTACAATCCTCTGACTTTAATAAACCTGAAATATTCTTCATAATGCTCACAATCCTGTCACTTTAATAAATCTGAAATATTCTTCATAGTGCTCACAATCTGACAAATGAAATTAAAAGTTTAAAAAATCAATCGACATAATTCTATGTATCTTTCGAAATCTGTGGCTATGTGTCTCCCATAAAGCTGAAATATTCTTCATAATGCTGACAATCTGACCAATGAAATTAAAAGTTTAAAAAATCAATCGACATAATTTTATCTTTCGAAATCTGTGGCTATGTGCTACCCATGTGATAATTCTATCGTATTACACAGTTGATCGCTTGCTTTACAGGATTGATCGCATCAGACGATTGATAACTCACTAATGAATATCTGGGAATCTGACCATAAGAAGAAAGGTTGATATTTTTGAATTCTATAGAATATTTTTAAAGCTGTATTTGAATAATTTTGAAATTTATAATTGACATAGATTCTTAAAATCACTAAATTGTAGAATATTTTCAAAAATTACAATTAAACTAGTCCATTTAAATTATAGAAATTTATTAAAATTTACAATTAAACTCGCACATTACTCTTTGCAGGCTGGATTGCCGGCTTTACATGCTTTAGTTACACCATTACACAGTCGATTGCGCTAATTAAACGCTACACCATTACACAGTTTGATTGCTCGCTTTACAAGTTCTAAATAACCCTGCCAAAGCTAGATCTCATTAGAACGCCTCGAAACCATTGCCCCATTCTGTGAGCAGAGTCAAAGACACCTAACGCTATACGCCAAAGTTTAATCATTTGTCTTGAGGGATGCTTCCACTATCTTGGACGGCCACAATGGCACTTGTCCTAGCTTCAAATACTTGATCAAACCGTGTTATTTTGATAGCTGATAGTGTGAATTTTTGGCACAAATTATTTCTTAGATGGTTAATAATAGATATAGGTGGTAATGTCTCTGGTAAAAAGAGAATTATTTTGTCTATTTCATATCCTCACTCACACTATAATTCATATATATCAATGGTATATTTACTATGGTTGGATTTTCCAGCAAGGGAAGAACTGTAATTTTGCCGAGATAAAAGGTAGGTTGTGATGTGAAAGGATCAAAGCCCTTTACTTCAAGTTGTTTCTTTTCACCATTTGGACAACCTATATATCTCCTACTATTTTCTCTTAATCATATTAATGGTATAGAAAATATAAATACGATTGTTCCTCTAGCTCCCTTTTCTTGTTCTACAACTTCTTCATTCTCATCCTCGAGAATTGACACCACAACTCTTCTATTGATCTAAAAAATATTTTTCCGCCGATGTCATGGAATTTAATCGTTGTGGACATATCTTTCGAGAATGGTTAGTGTGATAATAATTGCGATAGTTTTTCATGGCTATATCTTCGAAATCAAATGAAAATTAGCTTTTTCATGGCTATATCTTCGAAATCAAATGAAAATTAGCAGGGTCGTGTGGATTTGAAGCAATAATGGTTTTTTGAAATATGATTTGTAATTTCATTTGATAATATTTTATCTAAGAATACAACACATTCCATATTTATAGAATCCTTATCTCAGAAGTTATTGTTTTCAAGGGTAGGTTTGGGTAAAGGAAAGATATTTTTTTCAGCAAATTTCTCTTATCATTTCTTGGGTTTTCAACCAAAAATATCATTTAAGTTGGTTTATATTAAGATTTTTTTTTATGGCTTCAATGGCTTTTTCACCCATAACCTCTATTAAATCGTTATAATTTCTACAACAATTTCTTATATCATTATTAAGTATTTTTTAGAAGTTCCCTTTCACTTAGTTATTGAAGTTATGCACAACTTCGTGATTTCCTTTAATTATTTGTTTACAAGTTCTCTTTCACCTTGGTGGTGAAGCTATGCATGCCTTCCTAATTTCTTTGGCATATGCCAAGGAAAGTAAATGAAATTTGCTTATCATTTTGTTGGTGGTTTCTACAAGATTAGGATTTTCTAAATGTTCATATCTTCAAAATGAGATTGGTAGCTTCAACAAAAAGATTATATGAGAAATGACTATGTTGATATTTTTGGTCACTCATATAATGAATACTCTTAGCTCTCTTTCAAGCTCTAAAACTACTGATAATTCCGAATAACTATTTATATTTAATATACATTTTTCAGAATGAAAGGTCCTAGTTATATATTATATTTGGAACAAGGAATTGGTATAATTTATTGTCCAACCACTTTTAGATACTTAAGTTTGAATTTTACCAATTGAGTCCTAATCATTTATTTATGTGATATTTTGAATGTAATAAAATGAGATACAATTAATGTAATATATATAATTTATGTTAATTCTCAAGGTCAATAATGAAAATTTTGGAAAGATATTATTTCTCTCTATCCTTCGTAAAAAGTCACTTAAGAAAATAAAAATAATAATCTAAATAACCATTGGAGGATCTAGTTGACTCCATTGAATAGACATACTAGCCAACCATGAGTAAGATAATCAACTGGAAAAAATAGTCAAATATCTAACTTGATTGACTATGAGGTAAGGCTCACTCACTAAGAGAGTTATGTACTTGTAACTAGCTAGTAGCCAAAACAAGAATATAAATAGGAGATCATAAATGTAATAGAGATCATTGTTATTGTGGTGGTATTGATATAATATAAAGTACTTATTGTTATACTAACAAGTAGTTTATTTTACATACTCTCTTCTACATGTGTTTTTGAATAATATTTTATAATACTTGAACCATTCTTTGAATGAAGGACCACTTGTAAGATATTTGTGAAATCCCCTAGAATACAACATATGGTTCCATTATCGATGGTATAGGACCCTTGTTGATCTCTAATATTGTTTAAATACTTGGAGATATCATTCGAGGTAAATCCTCTCTTTATTTCTCAGAGGTGGTAGTCATCTCTTTTTAAAAAAATAACAAAATGCCTCAAAGAGGACTAGGCCACTTTTTTTTTTTTTCTTTAAACTAGAGAAATGAATTATTAACAATAAAATATTGATCTTGGTGGATATTTGTGGTCACCGACTTATTCCAGTTGCTCACAATATAATTTTCTATTTGGTAGTTTTGCTATAGTTTTTTCGATCTTGAACTTTAAGAGCCATTTTGTTGCCCTAAATGACATTTTTTGGTGAAATAGACACTCGAAAATCATTTTCTTCAAGTGCAGTAAGAAAATGTACTTCTCAGTTAGACCATTCCAATGGGATGCCATACACCCAAATGGAGATCGTATGCAAAAGATATGACCCAGGGGGGTTGACGTTCTAGCCTACACTATCAAGGCCTAAACGTATTTCGGTGCTTAATCTCCTAATGTTGGGCTTTTGAATGCTTATGGTTTCCATATTACTTCATGATGATAAAAACTCCTTCAAGCCTCATTGTAAGACATTCCATTGTAGGTGCATAGTTGTTGCATCTCTTCTTAGAGATAACTGACCAAGATTCAAGCTAGTTTGTTTTCCTTATGCATTTATATTGTTTCAACTTTTTCCATTTATGAATAGAAGTCATGTTCTATAGTATCTATGTATTCTAGTTATAAATTTGTATATCATTGTTTTCCCTTCATAGATTCATATTAGTGATATGAAAGTGATATTCTCTTTATCTATTTTTAGGTGCATGTCCCCAACAAGTTCAGTGTATAAGGACTTGGAAATATAATTGCTTAAACCCTTCCAAGATATTCCTCATCGACCCTGATGGCCTCTCATGGCAGAAGAAAAGAAAGACAAGGGAACATGAGATCCTATTAAATTTTTACTCTAGCAAGTGCTAAAGCAACATAGGAAAAATATGATGGATACGTTTTCTTAAATCCTTCGACAAATGCCAATAGGTGATGCATATTTATCAAGTTGCAACTTTAGAGGTGTCACCCTTTTCAAGGTACAAGTTAGTTTTGATATTATTCTATTTGAATGTCAGACAGATCTACATGAGCTAGACAAACTATTAAATCTGTTAGAAGGGTATTTTTTGGTGCAAAAGTTTTGCAATAGAGAAAAATATTGGGTGGTAGCATGGAGGTGGGTTACACATTTTGATAAAGGAAGGGCATGTTTTGGTCATAAAAATGGGCTCGATCAAGACTTTTTAAGTGCTCAATCTAGTTAGTTTGAAGTCCTCAATCAAGCTATTTTAGCGCCGAGAAATAGATCAATCGAGCGTTAAATTAAACCCTCGATCCAACCACTTTTAATCGAACGTAAGGGATCAACCATGCCTTAATGTTTGATCATGATGTAGGGCTTAATTGAGCTTTAGGGCCCAATTGGGCCCCTTTTATTTTAATAAAATCTGCATTTTGGCTTACATAAAGCATTTTTTTACATAGGTCGTAGACAAAAGAATCTCAATCGAGGGATATACTGCTCAATCGAGGACCATGGAGCTTGCTCCAACTACCCAGTGATGCCGCAAACATGAGATAACCTCAACCCAGGTAGCTTGTAGAATCCAAGATCAGTTTCATGTCCAATATTTCAACTTTTAAGTTAATTACAAAAAAAAAAAGTTACTTATGTTTTGGAAAAAAAATTAGAAACCAATAATAAAAACCTAAAATCCCACAAATAAAACCTAGAAATACACAAAAAAAAACAACAACAAAAACGAAAAAAGGTACTGAAAAAAATAAAACATTGCAAGAAAACCCTTGAAAACCACATTAAAAAGCTCTAATTTTCATTTTAATTTTGTTTTATTTAATTTATTAATTAAGACACACACATATACATAACATAATTCTATTACTATTTGACATATATATATATATATATAATATATATAAAAATAAAAAATAAAATTTACTATCCCATTTCCATAACATAACATGTAACATAACTATAACTATACTTCATAATACATATATATATAGTTTAGTTATTTATGAAATATAATTATAGTTATGTACATATTTATGTGATAGTTAATATAATTTTATTATATATATATTTATTATATATAATATATATATATAGTTTTACAATTATTTGACATTTACACATACTGTTATGTTAATTATATATAGCTATATTATAATATATATAATCTAGGGATAGTTATATAAGTTACCAATAGATTTTGGAGATAGAACATTGTTCTTTGGTTAAAGAGGAAAAAATTACTTTGAGATGGAAATCATATTTATATTGAAGAATGAATTTTTGGTTTAAAGAAAAAGTGACATAGATATTGTATTGGGCAATATGTGCAAAATTTCTAGTCATATGAGTTTAAGATCGAAAACATGGTTTTTAATATTGTTTGATCATATTATAACATATTGCATAATATCTAGTGCATAGCTATAACATAATATAATTTATAAAAAGGGATTCTAAAATTTAGGACTTCATGCTAGATTATAATTCTACATCAGTTGAGAAATGGTTAAATTATTGTGAGCATTCTTTATGAGTCAACATTTTTTCTTAGATAATTATTTATATATATTATATGTACAATATGTAAAGCCATCTCCCATATTCCCCTCATCCACACATTTTCATAGTGTGGCGGTATTTGTTGTACAGGTTTAGGCTCATGATAGATCATTAAGCCCACCCAGTGTGAAAGTGAAACATATCGATCCTAGCTCTGACACTAGTCAAAGTGTCAAAGGAAGTATTTATGTCTCCATTGAGGATCCACCAATAGTCAGTGCACCAACTTCACTTGTTGTAGGTACAGCTTCTTGATTTTTAAATCCTCTTTCAAATTTATGTGTAACTTATGTCTTGAAAATATTGTCTTTAATATTTAATTCATTTTCAGTTGATGTACATATATTTGAATTTTTATTGTATATATTTTGATTCATATTTGCTTATTTTGTTATATATAGATTTTTAATTAAAAAGGGAAATTGGGATTTGCAAAGCCTTAGCATGGTGAAGCTAAGATTCACAGTTGAAATTCATTCCCTCCACAGAATGATAAGTTAGCCAGTATCAGATTGACTCATGTTAGCGCCCAACACACATGGATTACATGAGAGGTGGGTTGAATCCCCGCTAGGTCACTTACTAGGCGTAGTATAACATTGATGTTGGACAAAATTAATAGGTTGATTGATGCATATTGTGTTGCGGGAACATAGGGCCACCTCCTACATTCCATACATAGGATTAGGAGGTAGGATGTTAGAGGGACATATACTTGGGAAGCGGTGAAAAATTCCACCAAGGACGTTGATGTTCATAGTGAGCTTTTTGACATCCCTTTGGATAACCATAGTAGACATGTCAGTCCATTTCCACTAATTTTTTTAAAGAAAGTGGATGCTGCACCATTTGTTTTTGATAGATTCATTGGATTTTGGGGCAAGTTCCCCCCACCATTAACATCTCCCCATTTACTTCACAAAGCATATATACACGGACTCCATGCTACATATGAGTCCTTATTAAAATGATATTGGATTAGAGTTTTATGAACCTAGAAAATGATGTAGCTACAATCATGATGGGGCTTGTAGGGAACCTGCACATGTACCACTACCTCCTAGATTGTTTCCACAACAACCTAGGAGCGTGGTCTTGTGGACTGAGCTAGAGGATCCATTGCAGCTTGACATTATGACAAGAAACAACATTGTTGATAGCATGAGGAAGACCCTGGAGAGTGCATAGGTTTCATTGAGTGGAGAGGTCAACAGACCATCACTGTTTCCTTGTGACCCACTAGTGCCATCATATGATGACTCACATCTCAATAGTTTATTCGTCGATCAATTGTTTTCATATGCACGTAGGTGTGAGGATGTCATATGTGACACTTGGAGGGTACACAACCTATGTGACACATCCTAGGTACATATATATCATTCAACTTTGGACTTAGATTATCGTCAAATTATACATTGTCTATATTAATAAGTTTGTATAACATTGAATTTATATGAATAAGTGCACATTCACAATAACATGTAGAGACATAGCTTGACTACATAGATGAGCCGTTGCGGTCATCTGAGGGTGCAGTTGATCAGTTGGAGCAGCTTTGATGACCACATGTTTCCATGGATTCTCCTCCACCTCCACCTACATCTCATAATGTGGAGGAGATATAGTATGTTCAACCACATGGACCATCAGTTGAGGTAAAATTTATGTTTCCTTCTTAAGATTTCAAGATTTTTTTTTTAAAGTTACATGCACATGCTAATTAGTTAATAAACTAATTATAAATTTTCTTTTCCACCATGTACATAGGATCAGATGCAGAGTTGTGTCAGTGTTGTGGTTATGTGGAAGCATTAGTGTGATCATGGGTATGGATGCATTGATGATGCAGGTTCATCAACGCAGGTAGTTGAGCTTCAAACCTTGATTGATCAAACCCCCATCCTATGTGAATTGCATTTAAAATCCAATGAGGTTAGTAGATTCATTTATTCTAATTAGATGTGCTTCAAAATCATTTATTTACAAATAATTGTTTCTTTTGTGCTTGTAAATAATTATCTAATTAATTTTAATTTCAATGTGTTATATTGTAGTACCAGATTAGGGACACTTACTTTGCAGTCTACAACTTGCATAAGAGTTCTAGTCTTACTTTCTAGAGTGGATCTATATAATTTGTATATTTTTAGGCTGGTTTCGTGGGGCACATTTACATATGTGTGATACAAAGTTTGTATAACTTTTTAACACACATGGAAAATTTATGGATGTACATGAGTTCGAACATTATTTCAATTTATGGATGTATTTGAATTTGACATTATTTCAATTTATCGATGTTTATTAATATTATTTTATGGATGTTCATTAAATTTTAGTTTATGTATCCGTTTAGTTATTCAGTGACTAGTTTAAAAACAATTATAAAACTTGTTTAACTTTTATTAAAAAAACATAATATTTTCTATTTAAAATATCACAAACTAAGAAAATAGGTATGTAGAATCTTACCATGATCAATGCAAGTCAATTCAACGATAATTAAAAAAATGAAATAAAATATTTCATGGTCCAATTAAAAATCACAAATTATTATGGGAATCTTAAAATAAGTTTTAAATTCATTTCTAAAAGATGTGTGGTTTTAAATTCAATTTTGAAATAATTTTTTAATTTCATGTTTTAAATTCAATCTTAAATCTAGATCTATCAAAAACTAAAACCAATTACAATTAAACTATAAATACTTACAACATGAAAGAATATTATAAAGAAACACAGATTCATCTTAATTGTAATTCTTTTATCATTTAGAACATGAAGGAATTAATGCATTACATTGAGTTTGACTTTTAATTTAAAACTACATCACAATTTCGAAGTTGTGAATTTAAATTCTAAAAGGCTCAATTTTTACTTAAATATGTCAAATTCATCAAATTCAATTTCAAAAAGTGTGAATTTTAATTAAATTTTTTATTACTTAAATATGTCAAATTCATCCAACTCAATTTCAAAAAGTGTGAATTTTAATTAAAAATTTATTAATTTTAATGATAGAGTTACAAAATATCATTCCAAAAACATCAATTTTATATTAAACCTAAATGTTTTTGTATAAAGATGAATACATAATATGTTTATGTAAATCAAATATATATGTGAACTTATTAAAATAATTTTTTTTTTAGCTTTATAAAGCTCTTGAGTGAATAAAAAAAAAGATAAATACATTTATTATAATGAAATATAGAGTTAATATTCTTCTAATGAAAAGAAAGATCGAGAAGAAAACAAAAAAAATTGCCACCTCCTTTTTCGCTCTCGACACAAACATTGATAGGAATTTATATGACTCTGATGGTGCCTTCACAAATCAATATCAGTCCCCATAACATCTACGTTGAAGTGTTCACTCCAAATAAATGGACGGTAAGAATTTTTATTGAATTCTAAATAGAATCACTGAATGAAACCACGTAAAGGTCTAGGTTTTGAACCCAACAATAATGAGCGATGATGTAAAATCCAATGAGTGAAGGATATAAACAATAGCTTTAATTCCTAACATTTTATTATTAAAAGGTATCGCATCATATTATGTATAACTTATAAATGTATGGTTATTATGATAAACTTATAAATGTATGGTTATTATGATAGGAGTTCATCAATGTGAGAATATATAAATGACTATGTAATGAAAATGTTGTAAACATGTTTTGGAAGGATCCTTATGTTGATGGACTAATTAGAGAGAGAATGAGAAGACTTAAAATTTTCCATAGATTTTCTAGAAGATATATATTGTATAAATTACCATATTACACTTTATGTTGAATAAAAAAATAGTCATGAAATATAATATATTATTGTATTGTTCTATGAACACAAGGGACCTATCAGTTTAAAATTGGGAAGCGGGAAATGTTCGCTAGTGGAAAATGAGTTTTCTATATTTACTTAACTATTGATTAGGAAATTGAAATCACTAATTAATGAAAATGTTAGTGAACAAAATTCCACCCAAATTAATAAGGGAAAAGTGGAAGGATCTTTGTAGAATAAGTAAAACTATATTTCAAGACTTATTAAGCTACTCATTATCCCTAAATTCCAAGCAATTTAATAAGGGAGAAGGAAAGTTGTAACTATTAAACTCATAAATTTTCATGCAATATGTTAGATATTATTAAAGATAAAATGATGTACTTAATAAACAATAATTCCAAATTTATATAGACCCATTTCAATGTAGAATAAAAATATATATGAAATTTTGGGTTGGATTTAACTCCAACTCAAAGTAGTCAATGTGAAGGACCATTCATGTATCATTAATGCCACTCGAACTATGTTTAGAGGTTGAAACAACCTTCTGAGCTTGAATGCTACATTGAACATAGTGTGGTTTCAAAGTTCATAAGTTAAAAAATCATAGTATAATTTTGAAAGTAAACATAAATTCAACATTTAAATCGTAGATCTGCTAACAAATAAGTCCATTGGATTCATAAAAATACTTTAACATCCCTAATTGCTTTGGGAAAATTTTAGAAACTTAAGAACCTTAAGGACCTAAAGCTTATATTATAACATATATATACCATTGTGAATCGATCCTAGAGAAGAGGGAAAATTTTCTAGATGAATTTTATTCACATTCAAAATTAGAAATTTACAATTTAAGTATTCAACATTAACATTTCTAAATTTTACATAATTCACATTTTGATATCTTATACTATATTAGATTACACTGGAGTGTTATAGACTTGGCTTCAGGGCTTGCCATTTGTATCATCTACTCATCTGGCCATTAGGTGATAGGAACTCAAATCTCCATAATATGTTCATGGTCAAATTTCATCATCATTCATCTCCTTGGTTCACTTGTCTTTGCTTTGATTTCTATTTGACTAATTTGAACTTATACGAATAGATGACTATATTGGCAAGATATATATTTAGGCATGGAATCTCTATAAATGACTTCAAAAGAATGAGCCATCACAACCATGTAAAATATTTAGTATGTGAATTTTCCATCTTCATATAGCCATACCAACCTTCCTTTCAATTTTGAGCATCACATCAAATAGTTGGCAACGTTCTCTTTATTTCCTCTGGGGATAATGGCAATAAAAAATCATCTACAACGAAAATACAAAATATGTACTAGTTAAATACGTTCAAGATTTCAATTATAGATGAAATCGCTAATGATAGATGAGCCACATACCTTCCCTTACAAGATTAGATACTTGATGATGATCATGTGAAACAATTATCTCTTCATAGTGAGGTCCGTTTGGATTAAGAGGGATGTATTTACATCCTTCCATGTACCCATTTTTTTCACATTGATCAAGTCTACTTCCATCAGCAGCATTGAAAAAATCACAAAAGCATGCAGGTTTTCTTATTTGGATGGAAAATATTTCCCACATATATTTACTTCGCACTAAGTGTAATTCCCGTATTCCTTCTATAGTGTTATAATACCAAGGAATGGATCTATTCACATTTCCAAGTTCAACATTCCATAACAACCTATGCACTGGTATAATAGATCCATGGCCTTCATGCCCTAAATGGTATCTGCACTAGTTGACCACCTCTAGTGATGTATTGAGTTGAGTTACAACGTGGATCATTTAGGCCTCATAAGTGATTACTTCACATAAGAACCTACACCATCATGTTCACCCTTCCATGTCATGTTAAAAAATAGCTCCAAGTATGTTGAATTTTTGTCTTCTTGTGTAGCCAACTCAACCAATAAAAACTGTGTGCCGACTGAACTTCCCTATATAAACATATAACCATATCCAATGAGTTTTGATTGATATGTCATTATTTTTAATTATTCATAAATAATGTCAAATAAATGTTGGACGAACAATGTGTCATGATCACAATCATTATTGATATAGAATTGATATTCTTTAATCACATCACATGACTCGCTAGTGTCATCCCTACAATTAACATTCAATTGTGCATCTCTATTCAAAACATGTACCAATAGGGACACTTCATTTGAGTGATACAACTCATTATGGATTTCTTCCTGAGGAGAAAATGTATTATTCTCTGCAAAGTCCACCACTGATAATATTGTTCATGGCTAGAGTACTTCTCAAGAATACTTAAATTATGAAGCTTCCCACCTCGACCTTTGTGAGTCCTTGAAATGTTTATATACCTGGTTATGAAAAGACTCCATAAATTATGAAATAGGAATATCATCCTCGACATAGTTGATCATCCTAGGTGCCAAAGTTGAAAAACATGGTTTATTTCCCACGAAATTCTGATAATACTTCCATGTTACTATGACATTTCACATACTAGACTAGTTGGAATCAATAGGAAAGTTCCTATGGTACGATTCCAAATCACCAAGTTGAGTGCATCTTCTTCTGCCTATACGTATTTTCTTATAAACGGACTCCTATGGCTCCCTTCTTCACAATATTCATGAAATAAAATTAGGCACTATAAGAGGAGGAGGGTCACTATGACAATTCTTCTTCTAAAATTCCTTGAAAGTGTCATAATGAAGCTAGAATTAGACATGATATTGGAAACAACATGTGTCATGTATTGTATTAGGTCTAATAAACAATTGTTTCAATTTTTAAATCATCCATATGGATATCTTCACACAGTGATTTCTCTCTCAAAATTCCTCAAAAAAGTTTGTCTTGTTTCTACATCATTATTAGCGTCATCTACATGACAATCTTTGATATGTGATGTCGTATAACATGCTTTATATCTAGAACAACATGGGGATTACTGTCTCAAAAGTATACCACAAGTGTTATGATTCTTGTTATAATCCTATCTTGGTAGGGTCGCCTGGTGATAAGAGCCCAACAAGTAGATTCATCATTTTCATCCACTTGAACCCTAAATTTGGTATGTTTTTGCAATGTTTTTCTGAATTCATGGAGCAATTTTGACATTTTTGCCAAATTTTGTTGTCATGATGTACTTGATGCAAGAATAAAAATTGTAATTTCACTATGAGCATCTCTAACATCATGTTTTCTTGATTTTCCAAAGATAGAGGATAGCTTTGATACATTTTTAGTGACATTCATATGTGTCTTCTTGCTTTTAGCATATTAAACATTCAAAATATTTATGTCATGTTTTAGTTTCTTATCCTTGATCAACCCTTTTAGTATATGAAATTGTATAACAACTGAATTTTACTAAAAGTATTGTCGAATGATATTATTGATATGGTATCTAACAGTGTAAATAGGGATAAGCTACCTAAGATCCTTTGTTGCGTTTGCATCAATTTTTTCTGCAAATCATTTTCCCCTTTCCAAATCACTGCAACTCCCTATTATCCTACCAACTTGAGAGGAAAGGTTTGTTCTTCTAGGGGTTGATTAACTTGATAGGGAAAATATTGTCCCTCTAGTGGTTTATCAGCTTGATCTCACACACATTATTCTCCTAGTGATAGTTGATCAGCTTGATACAGAACATGTTCCACTAGTGGTTGATCAATTCCATAGGGAACATATTTATCATCATTTATTTTAATTAGCTTGATGGGACACATATTCTACCTCATGCGTCTACTCAATTTCCATCCCTGCATAATGGAATACAAAATATGCTTGTAATTCAAGTGAAGCATCATCATAAAACAAGTGAATAGTAGATATGAACATGTTTTTTTAAGAAATCACAATAGGTAGAAGGTCATGATATGAATTCATAGTAGGTAGATAGGTATAAGAAATTAACATGGACGAGGGTTTTCAAGTTGAAACACGAAAAGAAAATGGTTTTAAACTCAGTGAAAGATGGGTCGATGAAGAGTGAACCAATAAAAGTATTGTTCCATGTGTCAATAAAAAGGGTGATTCATTATATGATGATAGGTAAGAGCATTCCTCATTCAATAAAAATAAATTTGGAAACCCTAGGGTTCTAATCACAAACCTTAGGGAAACGTTAAATGAAAAAAAGTTGACACTTGGTAGCTAGGTAGTAGAAGTTGACATGGATGAAGGGTTCTAAGTTGAAACATGAAAAGAAAAGGGTTTCAAGATCATGGAAAGAAATCCAAAAGAATAGTGCACCAGTAAAAGTATTAGTCTATATGCCAACCTAAAGGGTGACTCAAAATATGATGAAAGGTTAAAGTGTTCAACATGTATGAAATGTAAAATAATTTTCATGGTTATGTGAATTGTATGTGGGAGGCACCTAAAGATGATATAATCCCTATGAAGCATGAAACTAATGAAAATTTTTATATTCTAAGAAATAAATTAATTCAAAATAAAGGAAATAAATCAACAACACCTAAGGCTGTTGCATTTTTAAGCACACCTGAACACATACATTTTCTTTAGGAAAACCGAACAAATCATATAGATAAGATAAGGAAAAAGATAAATGGTTATTTTTCCCGTTAATTCTAATGTATGAAAGAATCAATCAAAATAGGTTTTGTGACGTTTTTCATATGAGAAAAATTCCTAAAAATACCTAATTTCCATCCGCTCAAAATGTAACTAAGACTTGTGAATATTTTGAAATAATGTATTGGGGCCATGAGCCACATCATAAATGTCACTAGTGACGATTTCATCAGCCAAAAAACTAACCAAGGTGTGGAGAGTGTTATAGTTGCCAAACGTACTAGGGTTATATCGTGAATGAGTTAGCGACAATTCCAATAGCCTGACCAAGATCACCTTAGGTCTAAGTACTCTTGCAACTCAAACTATAGGGATAGATGCCCTAAGATTTGGCTATTGAATTACCTACATCAAGTGGGAATGGATGAATTTTAGCTTCTAGTTATTAGTTTTTGACGCAAAACCACTAACATGTGGTGGGAGACAACATGAAGATTCATGATAATCTACCACCTAGGCCTTCCCTCCCTCACAGGTTTATTTCCATGTACCATATTTTTGATTGGATGATGCAAGGCTTTAAGCTTCATAAACTACAACTTTCTATGTCTGAATATGAAAAACAACCAAGACTGCTTATCTGTTTCCTATCGCCATGGAACTAACCTAAAATATAAATTATGATGTGCCCCTTGTGGTGAATTTATTGTTTTTAGGTTATGGTTGCTTTTAGAAATACTTGGCTTCACTTAGGGTGTGAAAAAAATATATGTTCAAATAAATTACGTACAAAGATTACGTAAAGGCAATACCTTTTATATAAAGTTCAAGTGAGCTCAGTGTGTGGGGTGAACGTGTGTGCAAGTAAATTTGTGTGCATACAAAGTTTGAATTGATGTGGACATGTGGTGATCATTTAGAGTTCCCCCATTATATTTTCTGAGCATATGTTTGTGTGCAATATTTAAAATTAAAATATAAGAAATTAAACTACTTATAATGGTTATTAAAGAAAAATGTATAGTAGTGATGGTATGTATAAGGTGAATCTAGTGCACATACAAAGTGCTTGAGTTGTAATTGTGTGGAAATGTGGTTCATGATCCTTTAATACAATTTCCCTAATTACACTCTGTGATGATTGTTCCTTGCAAGAAAATAAATAATGTGTGGATGATGGACCACTTAATTATTTCCTAATTATACTATGTTAGCATACATTTATGTGCAATATTTCAAAGTAAAATATAAGAAATTACTCTACTTGTAATGGTTAGTAAAGAAAATTGTTTAATACTGATGGTGTGTGTAAGGTGGATCTAGTGCACATACAAAGTGTTTGAATTGAAAGTATATGGATATGTGGTTAATGATCACTTAATACAATTTCCCTAATTACACTATGTGATGTTGGTTCCTTGTAAGAAAATAAAAGATGTGTGGATAATGTGCCAATTGATTTTCCAAATTATCCTATATGTGGACATAACATAGGGAGATGAAAAATCAGTGTTCTGGGAAAGACTATATTTCCATTACAAACTAAATTCAATTATGTAACTTGATTTGGTTAAATAACTAAAATTAGATTCTTATTCATAAATCATGATTTAACTTCAAGGGACGTTGCAATTGAGAACATCCAATAAAGGAACCCCATGTAACATATAATAAATTTGCAAACTAGTTGAAGGTATGCAATTCACAAAATATTTGCACACTTAAAAAATTATATTTTGGATTTAAATATGATCATATGTTAAAATTGAAAATTATATATATAATATATATATATATTATATTATATATATTATTATATATATATATATTCTAATGACAAAAAATATTTATCTTTTTACGTTAAATCGTGAATTGTGTGGGAAAAATAATTAATATATAATTTTAATTATCTATATTATAATTCAAGTGCTTAAAAACTGTCATTTGAAATATGTATTATATCGCTATAAAATTGGTTAGATATATTTCTATAAACAATTACAAAGCACAACATTGTCAATTTTTTTAAATAGTTTATTTTTAAATTTGTTTTATGATTATTCTAATACAATAATTCAAAATTGTTAAATGATATTTGAATCTTATTTATATAAAGTTATTTCATTTAATCAATTAATTCAAGAAACATACATACTAGTAAAAATATTGGAGTTGCTTTATTCAATTAATAAGGAAGTATATATATATCTATATCTGTATCATATATATATATATACATACATATATATATCTATATCTATTATATATATATATTATATATATTATATATATATATATATATAAGCATATCGACGTCCATTTTTGCATTTACCAAGTGAAGCATTTGACCTTTTTCAAAATTAGTTCTTGTTAGCAACAATTTTTTGTTTCTTGAAGATACTATATAAATCGTCAACTAAAATTCATCTCTACAACAAAGATGGAGTTGCATTTTTACCATAGATCTAAGTCCCTAGACATTTGAACAACTAAAACAGATTGTGAGAACAGAAGGAAAGAGAAAAAATATTTAGAAAGTACAATTGTTTAGAATAAAATTAAATAAATTTGAGATTAAATTCTCAATATATACCTATTTCCCAAGTAATCTAGTCCCACAAGCAATAATATTTCTTCACTCTCAACCCAACACATGTTGAGAAATTAAAAAAAATTAAAACCATTCGGGCATAGGATTGAAGGGTTTGTAAAAAGTGTAATATATTGTTAGACATAACCCCAAAGTTTTACTATTGAATCTAGGTTTGAAGCTTTGTTTGGTTTCACATGTCACATTTACCAAGTGAAACATTTCAACACCTTTTTCAAAATTAGTTCTTCTTAGCAACAATTTTCCATTTCTTCAAAAGGCTATATAAATCCCAAACTAAAAGTGATATGAACTGTAACAAGGATTTTATTATATTTTTGTTTCTATATCTCATTTTCCAAAAATTTTAATCATTTAAATCAAATTTCAAGGAAAAATGATTGTGAGAAGACAATGAACTAGATTTCAGTGATTAAAAAAAATAGATGTTAGGAATAAAATTAGAAGATTTGGAGAGTTTACTAAAGAAGCCAAAGGGAATAGATAAAAAAAGAGACGAGATGAAGATCTAGAAAAGTTGATGAAGAAGATATTGTATAATGATTTGCAAGACAGTTGAACTAAAGACTAATAGAAACTAAGTTCAAATATTTATATACCAAGTCTAAATACATATTTCAGAGAGCATTATTTCTTAAAACTTAATGATATGAGAAATCTTATAAATCTAAGAAAATGGATATTCTTGAAAAATCAAGCTATTGAATACCAAATTGAAAATCCAACTTTATTTCATGAGGGAAATATATATAGTTATACAAATTTAATCAACTATTATGTAATTTATGACTAAAAAGTCATACAATACATAAATACAATACAAATTGCATCGTACAATTAGAAACATATTAAGCTACTTTTTAAAATAGGTTTCTATTTCCATTCTTATTATACAAGATCAAATTATATTAAATTAAATTTATTACATTTAAAGTTAAAATTATACATTTAAAAATTCAAATTAAACATCAAAACATTCGAGCATTCAAAATTTAAAATAATGTTTATATGACTTTCAAATTCAAAATTTAAAGTAATGTTTATATCACTTTGAATAATATATGAGTAAAAAAAGAAATATTCCATACTTTAAATAATTTAGGTCATTTCTAAACATATTTATTTCTTACTCTATATTTTATCTACTTCATAAAATTTTCCAATCCCATACATTTTTTATAAGAAAGTATAATCCACCCGTCATTGTATCATATATCATGGATTAGACTCCTATAGATCTTCAAAAACACATTAAAGGGAGAAATTGAAACAATATAAATTGCATGGTTTCATTAGAACCCTATAAATTACTTCGAAACTTTGTAACCATAGTGTAAAAGAATGTCGTGAAAATTTTAATTAATTAGAACTAAATAAGTATATGATTTCAATATAATGAAATTAAACTTAAAAGTGATAAGTTGGAACTATGTAAATTAAAACGCAATATTAATTTTTTTCCTAACAAAATAACTATTACTTTGTTTTACTTAGTATTATTTTGCTTGAGTTATTATAATTATTTTGTTAGTAGTAGTATAATTACAACTTAAAATTTTAATTAATTAGAACTAGATAAGTATATGATTTCAATATAATAAAATTAAACTTAAAAGTGATAAGTTGGAACTATGTAAATTAAAACGCAATATTAATTTTTTTCATAACAAAATAACTATTAATTTGTTTTAGTTAGTATTATTTTTGTTCGAGTTATTATAATGAACTTATTATTTCATGCTTTTTTTCAGGGAGAAATTATATAGGTGTGGATGTGAATTTAAATTATTTTTTTTGAAATTAATAATTATAAAAATAATAAGGAAAAAATATTTTTCATAATGTTTAAAAAGTTGTAAGAATTATGAAGATTTATAAATGGGTTGTTTCATGGTTTCATATATTAAAAATATAAGGGAAGATAAACAAATTTTCAATAAGTTTTTTAGGCACTACTCACTATCACTAAGGAAAAAAAAAATATGACTATGTATCAAACTAATTTATTGATAACAATGTTATTAAACTAGAGGTTGAAGAAGTAAATATTGTAAATAGGGTTAGGTAATGGTCAAACTAGGCTTTTTTGGTGTTGTTAGAAGAGGAAGTGGAAGCAATATTCACGATATTTTATTTACTAGATGAACCTTCATTCTAGAAAACATGAAACTTAACACAACTTGATTTCTAGAAATTCATGTACATGTTGCAACAAAAGTATGTGTTTGTTTCAAAATTTACATTTCTTGAAAGCATGATTACAAGTTTTGAAATGATATTTTGTAAATTGTTTGTAACAAGATTCAATTCACATCAAACATAATCCACCATTTATTTTTTGTTTTCAATCATAACTCCTAATGCCTACTACAATATGGAATGCGCATAATATAAGTGACACAGATATGAGAAGCGAGACAACGCCAATTACTTGTATTTGCATAATCTTGTTGTAATTTCAATGCTTGCCTTGTTTTTTTCATCCTTTCTTTAGATTTTTCTCGCAGTTCATTTGTTGTTGGTACCTTCCTTGCTTTTCAAGTTTATAATAACCAATTTCCCATATTTATTTAGAATTCTTGTGTAATTTCCACTTGTAATTTTGGAATGAATGCATATTTGCTTCTATTTTATTATGCATGCATATCTGTATGGCCAAATTTAGTTATATTTCTATTCGGATTGCTAAACATATTTATAATATTTTTACTGATAACATGAGCTCGATCAAGCTATAAGCTCAATGGAGCCCATATTATGTAATTTTGTAATAAATTCATTGAATAAAATTAGCAGCGGTTTGGTGGGTAGATGAATTTTTAATGTCTTTATCGATCCCTTTGCTCAACCATAGTTAAACCCATGACTGAAAAATTTAAATTTTAAATTTAAGCACTTGATCAACATTTCAACCGTTATGTTGAGCTGTTGAGGCCCTTAAAAAGGCATATTTAACACCACTTTTACATATTTTTCTGCAACACCATTTTGAACTTTAGCGGACTTAAGGTAGAATCCGTTCTTAAGTGGTGGAGTTGACAATGTTGCATTCATGAAGAAATCCTCTATCCAATGGAGAATGATTTTGACATTTTCAAATTCATATAACGCTTTTCATCTAATTTCTTTTAAAAATATTCCTTGAATTTTTTTTGGACAATTTAAAAGTGGTTGAATAAAAGATCAATAACGTAAAAGGTACAAAATAAAAAAGATTCAAAAAATATCAATATCTTTGTTTATGAGTCCTCTTCAAAATAGTACTCTAGGTTTTGTAATTTTTTTAAATAATAGAAAAAAAACTTATGTGAAAACATGTGTGTGAAAAGTGAAATTGAAATATTCATTCACCGATTTCATAAAATAATAAAAAATATAATTTTGCGTAAAAATAGAATGCTTTAATATGAATAACTTAGTTCCCTCTGTCTAGATCACGCTCAGATATATATATATATATATATATATATATATATATATATTAGAAAAGTTATTGAATGTAAACACACACATACGTCTTAAGATGTGCAAAAATTTACAAGGAAAAACATTTCATTTAATAGAAAATTGACAGGTTGTATGAAACTCAAAGTTGTTGGAAAAAATAGCATTAGGAGAACAAAATAATTCTCCACAAATTTTATTTTTGGTCCAAATCAAAATTCACAACGCTTATATGAATTTTGACTTCAATTTGATAAAAGTGTAAAAATTTGAAATTTCATTGCCATATTTGGCCCAAATATTTAACCCATCTTAATGCATTCACCCTATTACCTTTTCACTCCTTACGAAAACCACTCATGTCAAGGATTGGTGGGAAGCTCACCATGAGGAAAGGGCCACGAAGGAATCCACACCGCTTTCAGTCGCATCCACTTGGGACTCATTTACGGATGTTTTTAAGGAACAATATTACCTCGTTGGAAGCATTATATTCTAGGGAAGGATATGATCATCTACACTGATCACATGCCTCTACATTTTATTGATACACAAATGAAGTTACATAATGAATGCCATCAGATGTTGACGAAAGAAAAGTAAGTTCTAAACTTCCACCTCTAGGGTCCAATGTTATTCTATCTAGGCCACCTTAGTGTCCCTTCAAGTTAGTGTGCAAAGATAATATGTGAGGCGTGTTACAATTGGGTGGAAGGGAAATTCCGTGCAGAGAAGAAAGTGGAAGTACTCTAAAATTATTTTTATTGGAAAAAACATTGACACGATGTTGGAAATTATGTAAGGTCTTGTATCGACTATGCCATTGGGAAAATAACAAGTAAGAAGCAAGGCATATACAATCGTTTTTTTATTATTGAGTAGCCTTTGGAATCCATGTTGATGAACCATATATTTGGGCTTCCTTCTAACAATCATGGAAATGTCAACATGTTTGTGGTCATTGATAAATTTTCTAAGATGGCGATTATGATTTCCTGCAAGAAGAGTATCATAATGGAAGCCACTCCCAAGCTCTTCTTTGAATGGATGTGGGTACATTTTTTGATATTTCATTCCATTATATTAGATTGGGAAAGAAGGTTCATAAGGGAATTCTAATGGATCCTTTAGTCATTGTTAGACACCGAGCTCACAAAATCAATAGCCTTCCAACTGGAAACTGATGGTCAGACAAAGGTTGTTAATAGGATGATTGTGCACATTTCCGGAATGTACAACTCCATGCATCCATGCACATGAAATGAGAGTCTCCCTTAAGTATAACATAACTACAAAAATCTCTCTGTTACTCAACTAGCCACAACCCCTTTTGGTTGGCTAGGGTGTTCAACCACTGGTTCCCATTGATGTTGAATTACCCCTTGCAACTGTAGAAGAAGAATATGCACATGTTCAATCTGGAGATGACAAAGCTACCAACTTTATTGAAAAAATTTAACACATTTTCTAGTAATTCCATGATATCTTGTAGAAATTCGATACTATGTACAACTAATGGCATGATCAACACTCGGATCCATAGAAGTTTGAAGTAGGAAACAAGGTTTGGTTGCATTTATAGATGGAATGCTTTGGAGTGGGCCACCATAAGATTTAACCATTTCACTATTGAACCTACAAAATCACCAAGGTTTTGGGTGAAAATTCCTTTCAGCTAAGTAACCCCCCTTCCTTTTCTAACACATAATATTGAACATAGACATTCTTCATCCATACATTCCACCGTTGTTGGACACATAAAAAGTTACAAATAAGTTGACACCAATAGAGACCAAACAAAATTGGGTTGCATAGGAAACAATTAATTATATCATTGGCACACAGATTAAGAGCACTCACCAATACATGATCCAGTTGTATTGGGTTGTTAAAGAAGGACAAATCCTACATCAAGGCAAGAAGCTCACCAGGATCCAAGCTCAAGAGGTGTTTCCCCATATAATGGAGGCACTCAATGAAATTGATACCATTCTTCCCAAAGGGGCAGGATTTATCTTGGTGAATATCTATGACCACCCACCTATTCCATTGTCTCACAACACAATTTTCTATTTTGGAAATTTTATGGAGTATTTTTTAGTTCTTGAACTTATAGAGCCATTTTGAGGCTTTAAATGGTGTTTTTGATTGAAATAGACACTTCGTAGTCATAGACTACCAATTGTAGTAAAATAATATCCTTCTCGGTTTGACATTTCCAATGGGATACGAAGCACCCAAAATGGAGATGGTATGTTAAAGTTATGATCTCATCAAGTTGGCATTCCAAATTACCCTATCGGGTCCGAATTCTTTTTGGTTCTTCATCTCCGAGGGTTTCTTTTTTGGATGTTTAGGGTTTTCACATCTCTTCTTGATGATAAAAACTCACTTGAGCCTCATTGTAAGATAATATAAACAGTGTGTATATGTCACATCTCTTCTCAGAAATAGATTACCACCATTCAAGCTAGTTCATTTTCATTATGCATTTATATAGTTGAAACATTTCTTATCTATTAATAAAATTCAAGTTTCGTTGTATTTCTATATTGTGCTTAGAAATCTATATATCAATATTTTTCCTACAAATTCACTTCAAACATATACGGCACCTATGATATATAATACAAAAATTTTATGATTATAACATATCATTTCCAACCTAGTATAAATAAAGCATAACAGATAATCCAACCTAGTGTAAGTAAAGCATAACAGATAATAAAACGCACTCAAAAAGAACTTGAAATGATAATTCAATTAACTCATCAAGTTGATACGAAACATAAACTTGCAATTGTGTGCTTTAAAACTGAAGCCGCAAATCACACTACCTATGTACTCATAGGAATTTTCTATAGGGGTTTAAAGATTTACATCATGTAAAATTCGTAGTATTCATAAAATAGATGTGTTCATCCAAATGCGCTAAAATAGAGCTCCCACGGAATGAATAAATAAGGGGTTGAATAAGAGCAGGAGGAAATGAGTAAATGCAATAAAAAAATTTGGATGATAAATGTTTGGGAAATATATAAAAATTCAATGAGTATTTTACTTAATATGCTGGAAAAATGACCGATCATTTATTTGTTGAAGTCTCTTTTAGATAGGGCACCTTTATAAAGCTTTACTTTAATAGCCACGTTTTCATGTGATGGTGATACCATTATGCCATGCTTGATTCTAGAGGTCGATAACTCCTCTTTGAATTCCTTTAACCTTAAAATAATTCATTGTATATTAGCTAGTTCATATTGATTTCTATTAACATAGGTGACTAACCAACCTTCTATTTCATCTTAAAAAAATAATTTAAATAATTAAATTCATTTCTCCTGGATAACATTAGAGTATCCAACCTTTCTGGCATTGCTTCCTTAGTCAACAATATTAATTCCATTATAATAAGTGGGAAATTTAATTGATTTACTATATGTAGTATTTTGAGGAACAATTCACTTATTTTATCCTTAACTGTATTACACGTAGAAATTAATTGTTGAAGCGCATTCATCCTCTCTAGTCAGCATGCCTTGAAATGTTCAAGTTTTAGCTTAGATTGGAGATTTTGTTCCCTCTTCTATTTCTCATTCAAATTTTGAAACTCTAAAGGTAAAAATATTTGTAAAATATTACCTTCATTGGCAAAATATTTATAATTTTTTCCATTAGCTTCCAAATAATTTTGGAAATATTTAATACAATATGTAATTTTAGATCCCATAATGATTGAGTAACCATCTATTTCCCATGCTTCCAAATTTATGGTGAGCCACATGATGATATTATAAACAATGTACTTATTTTTACCTTTTGACTACATTCAATTAGTTCTTCAATAATTAATTGATTTTAGAGTGGTTAATCGCTCCATAAAGAGTAGTTTCATAAATAAAATAGTTTTTAATTGAGCTATTCTCTCGTTTAACTTAATATTTTTTTTTCTTCTTTTGTTACTAAGTAAGCCATCGCATCCCTAATAACTTGATGAAAATATAAGTACCTTTGAAGTTCGGGATGTATTCAATGTTTATCTCTAAATTCAATTAGTAAATGACAATTTAATCTCATAAATTTTTCTAGTAATTTGGATAAACTTCACAGAATCATAGAGTCAATTTACCATTGGTAGTTTTTGGGCTTAATATTTTGATAATCAATGGTTTTTCCCATGGGATTTGTTGTAATGTATGTTATTTAAAGTTGTGAACACACCATTATAGTTTTCCTTTAGCCCACGAATGATTGTTCAATTGGTTCTTCCCATAAAGGTTTCCATGATAAAAATATTATGTTTATGCTTTATTATTTATATGTTTATGACGTCTTAATTTATCTACGATGTATTTATTTATTTCTCTTGCAATATTGTTTTATAATTAAAAAGTAGTATCAAAGCAATGTTGGCTTCAAGGGGGTGTATTTGTGGCTACGAGGTTTTCTTCTCGGGCATGTGGTAGACCCTATTATAGTGGGATATATTTTTTTTGTGGTGAAAGGAAATCGAAAGAAATATCAACAAATTCAATGGGTATAATTTGAGTTATGGAATATTGAAATTAGATATCTATTGATGGAGAAATATTAGTGCATCACTATGGATTTAAGTACCGCACTAACAAGTATGTCGTCAAAAAATTGGACCAAGTTGGATCAAAAGGAAAGAGCACAAAATTATTTTGTCTCTCAAAACTCAATATTACTAAGTCTTTTAGCAAAGGCTACAATGCAATAATTAAGGGACAACCTAGAGAATATATTATTTCATGTTCCCAATGAAGAAATTGTTCCTATGAAATAATGATGCCAGCCTAAGCCCCATATCCCCACATTATGCAAAATAAATTTGCATGATCTACTATGTCCCAAGATTAATCACCTAATCCATGGTGAAAACCCTCTATAACCAAGGTTTAATGTTCTTAATTAAACTCTTATGCGGAAATGTTTCATGTGACTAATCGAAGTCTAAACTTTAATAAACCTTTGATTAATTCTTAATCCTTATAACATAACCCTTCGGTAATCGCTCATACTTATCAACTATACCATGGTCTTTATAATTTAACAATCCTTTGAGAAGAACCTTATAACCCTTCATAAATCTTTGGTTAATTCTTAACTTAAACCAAAATACATTAATCTCGCTTATTTCTATTATAACTCTTGTATAATAGAAATAGTTCATATAACACTTAAACCTTACCATTCTATTGATTCAGACAACTTTACACATTTCCTGACACTTAACCTTTAGCATGTTCAACCTCCGCTATCAATCTCATTCCTACAGATCCGACGTTTATCACGTTGTCTGACCATCAACTTAGTCGGACAACCTCCACTGTATATCTCTCCTATCTCAATCCAATGGTGATTGCATAATCTCGGGTAGATTACATGCACGACTGATATTAGCCCGAGAGCATGTGAGAAAAGTGGTTTTCTCTTTCCTCTGTGTGCTACATGTCAACCACGAAGGCTACTCACCTGAACTCATAGAAATACCATTTTCCACTTTGAGGGGCATGAGAAACTACTTATCACCTATGAATACTGCTCTATTATTTTTCACGTGGACTTAATTTCCAGCATCCATCCTTTTAACTTTATGCTATGCTGTTTAATCCTGGCCTTCTATCTCCATCACTCTCGTTCGTTGATCTGATTGATCCAATGATTGTGCTTTGCTACTACATTCTTTGGTTTCAAACTGTGTAATAGTCCATTTGTTTAGCTTTCTATTTGTGTATGTGGTTTCACCTTCTGTTCTTAATTTTTTTTTATTTTTATCTCCTCTGCATTACTTCATTCCTTTGCACCTTTATGCTTCCGCTATGTAACTCCTTTGGTTTTAAGAACCTTACAGTATACCTTCACTGTAACATTGAAGGTTTTCTCCCATAATACCTGTGTATAAACTCGTAACACACTTCTCCGCACTTCATCTCTAGTTCTGCATATATGCAAACCTATGTTACGTAGAATTACTAAAATCCACACATAATTCATTCAATTACTCCATTCACACCACACAAATTGAGAAATCGAGTTCTCTATATTAATAGACAAATAATTACAAAAGGATTCCTTTCTGGCCTGATCTTCACTATCGCTAGCCTTTTCCTCTCCTGCCCATAGGCTTACAATAAATCTTATCTAACTAACTCACTCTCTAACTCCTAGCTTAGCTAACCATTTCCTATTCCTTTTAGGCTTACATTTATACAAAAGGATTTTATAACCAATTCCTAGTTTAGATCCATAACCTTCTCAACAAAATCCTAAAATCTCTTCTTTATCTCTAAGGATCCTCTCTAATCCACAAAATCATCAACTAATTCCTAAGCTAAGATTTACAATTAATTCCCAAATCTCTCAATCTCTCAAATATCCTAATTCTCTCATGTTTTCCAACATTCGAGAACATTTACAAATATGCCTCATAATACTTAATTAGTCCCTATTATAGTTTCTCTCATTAAAATCGCTTAAAACCTTAATAATTACATTAATTTAATACTCAGGAAACCAACTTCCTTGAAAAAACAAGACCCCCTTTGTCTACTAGAATATAATTAAGTTGTTGAGCTTGATGTTCCTACATCAAACTCCCAAGGTTAAAATAATCTCTTGATCATGTGCTTCTGATCTTTGTCCTCCCGGATCCCATACTTTGTTGTGTAGTCTGTCTTTGGTTGTTGATGTTGTTTGTTGTTGTTCTCCAGGTCCCCACACATTATGCTGCATTGCCCCAGTGGCTATGCTCTCACAGTCTATTGTTGTCTTTTTCTTAATACTGCTTTTCTTTATTGTTGTTGTCTTCTCCCTTTGAGACACTTCTCTCATCAATTCCATGATCAATTAAATTTCTATGTCCAACTCATTTCTTTTTTGGACTAGTTCCTCTTCCTCTCCTACATATCCTTTTACAATCTTCATCAGGCTCTTTCTTCCCTACCGTTGGGTTGTGTTCTATTCTTTCCACGACTAGCCCACGTAGTTAATTAGGGGGTTAAAGGGGGGTGGAGCCCCCCTTCGTTGCGCTAATTGTGTAGCAGGGGGGGGAGGCGGTCACAGGAATTTGAGGTATACCTGTAACCCCACTTTATGGGGTCTGGGGTAGTGCCCCGACAAATTTTGTTTTTGGACCCTATGTTAGGCTGTGCAGAACCACCTATTTTTTTGTGCATGAATTTCGCAAATGTTTTTTGGATGCGATGGTTTTCAGTGCATGGTATTGCACGTGATGGTTTTCATTCCATAGTATTGGATGCTTTGGCATGTATAAATGCGTATTACAACATTGGAAGGAACATAATGAAAAATCAAGCTGGTAGTCCCGGTTTTCGGATCCAGGGGAAAATCTCTGTGTATATGTGTTTTATGTGTTATGCTTGCACATTGTCTATTTTATGTGTTTAAGAATTCATATGCAGGTAATTTTTGTATGGTGTTAAAACCTACATTCTGTATCAGAGTTGTTTTGGCTTCAAGGGGATGCCTTTGTTGTTAAGGGGTTTCACTCGGGCCTATGGTAGACCCTCTTCAGTCGGAGATCTACAAGATCGATTCTGGTGGTGAAAAAAGATGGTGAGTAGTGGAAATATAGAGATCGAGAAATTTAATGGTTAGAGTTTTTAGTTGTGGAAACTCAAGATGGAGGATCTATTAGTTCATAAAGATCATTGGATCATGGTAGATCCGGGTACTAAACCAACAGTAGTGCCCTATGAAGAATGGAAGAAGTTGGATCAGAAGGCAAAGAGCACAATATGATTGCATGTCTCAGATTCAGTATTGTTGAATGTATCAGGGGAAGCTACGACAAAGGCTTTGTGGGACAAGTTAAGGACTTTGTACCAATCTAACGCTCTGGTGAATAAATTGTTCCTACAGAAAAAGTTGTATAACCTGAGGATGACATATGGAGACTCGGTGACAGAGCATCTGAAAGCATTTAATACTGTGGTTAGTGAGTTAGCATCTATTGGTATTAAAATTTCAGATGAAGGTAAGTGCATCAGTTTGTTGTGTTCTCTACCAGATTCGTGGGATAGTTTCGTTATTGCAATAGGTAGCAATGCAACTACCTTGCATTTTAATGAAATGGTCTTATCCTTGCTGACGAAGGATATGAGACATAAAAATATGGAGAGCCAGAATGGTAATGCCTTGTCTGTACAAGGACAGTCCCAGAACAAAAACAAAAATAAGTCATCGAGTGGGAGATTTAAAACTAGAGGGAGATCTAAATCTCTAGGAAAACCTATAAAGGTGGTGTGCTGGAAATGTACAAAGGAAGGGTACTTCAAAAGGGACAGTAAATCTAAAGGACCTGATAAAGGAAAGGAATCTGATGATGCTCCTTCTATAGAGGCAAAAACCACCTCAGATGAAGGTGCATATGTTGTACTTGGCTTCTTCAAGTACACATGTAGATCATGAGGCATGGTGGATTGACTCAAGTGCATCCTTTCACTTCACTCCCCATAGAGAGTTGTTCTACGAGTATGAGAAATACGATGGTGGTGATGTTTTCTTGGGGGATGACAGGAAGGCTAGAATCATTGGTCACAGAAAAGCAAAGTTGAAGTTGCAAGGTGGAAGGGTTAGAACACTTCTGGTTGTTCTGCATATTTCTGCATTGGCCAAAAATCTAATTTATGTAAGCAAGTTGGACGATGCAAGTGTCAAAACAGTGTTCGAGAAGGATACTTGCAAGATGGTTAGGGAAGCACTGGTATTGATGTGGGTAGTTTGGATTGGAACTCTGTACAAGCTACAAGGTAGCATGATTGTTGATGGGTGCAACAATTCTGTGGTTCCTGAAAGTGGAGGAGAAAATCTAGAGGTCTCTGGAGAGAAGACCATGTTGTAGCATCAAAGGCTTAGACATATTGGAGAGAAGGGCCTTCAAATACTTCACGGTAGAAGGTATGAGTAATACCTCTCTAGATTTTGATTTTTGTGAAATTTGCGTATATGGGAAGCAGAATTACGTGAGTTACCCCACTGGTGGTAAGAGGGTGAAACAGATATTAGAGCTTGTGCACAGTCATGTGTTTGGACACGTGAAGGTTTCGTCACTGGGTAAGTCTGTGTACTATGCATCATTTATCGATGACTTCTCAAGGAATACATGGATATATTTCCTCAAGAAGAAACCTGAAGTCCTTGACAAGTTTAAAGAATTCAAGGCTCTGGTGGAAAACTAGAAAAAGAAGAAGATAAAGGTGCTGAAAACAAATAACAGTGGAGAGTTTTGTAGTAAGGAATTTGAAGAATTCTGTAATAAATGTGGTATAGCACGAGAGAATACTACTCCATATACACCTCAATAAAATGGAGTTGTAGAAAGAATAAATAAGATGTTGATGGAAAGGGCAAAAAGCATGCTCAGTGGTGCCAGGTTACGACAAGAATTCTGGGTAGAGGTGGTGGATATTGCATGTTACCTGGTCAACAGGTCAGCTTCATCAACGTTGGAGGATAAGACTGTAGAAGAGGCATGGACTGGTAGGAAACCCTCTCTTTCACATTTTAAGGTATTTGGATGTGATGCATATCTACATGTTCCAAAGGAGAAACGAACCAAGTTGGACAGTAAATCTGAAAAGTGCATCTTTATTGGGTATAAGGATGGTTTAAAGGGTTATAAGCTTTGGAAACTAGTCACACGGAAGGTTGTATACAACTAAGATGTGGTGTTCAGAGAGATGAAAGATGTTATTAAACATGAAGTCCAACCAAAGGAACTTGAGAAGATAGAGTTTGAGCTAAAGGAGGAAGAATAAGACTCTACAGCAGAGGAGGAATCAGAAGATGAAGAGCCACAAACTCCGGGTGTGAGAAGCTTAGTTCAAGAAAGAAGGCAGCCGAAAGGTATAATCCATCTGCTTTCTATTCAAATTTTTCTTTATCTATTATTGATGATGATCCTAGAACTGTGAAGCAAGCAGTACATTCAAAGGATGGAAAACTCTCGAAAGAGGCCATGGTTGATGAAATGGCATCTTTGCAAAAAAATGAGGCTTCGGATCTGATGAAGTTTCTAGTTCGAAGGAAACCCATTGGCAGCAAATGGGTATTCAAGAAGAAGAGAAATGCGGAAGGAAAGGTGGAGAAATACAAAGCTGGGTTGGTAGCAAAAGGTTATTCCTAGGTGTCAGGAATTGATTTTGGTGATATTTTTTCTCCTGTTGCCAAGGTAACTTCTATTAGATTACTTTTATATATTGTTTCTGCTTTTAATTTTGAGGTAGAGCAGATGGATGTGAAGACAACATTTATTCACGGGGATCTAGAAGAGGAAATATACATGAAGTAACCTGAAGGCTTTGCGTTGAAGGGTAAGAAAGAACTGGTATGCAAGTTAAAGAAATCTATGTATGGGTTAAAAGAGTCACCAAGGATGTGGTATCAGAAATTTGGTACATTCATATGGGGACTTGGCTTCGCCAGAAGCAAAGAACATCAGTGTGTGTATTTTAAATTAATGGGTGACTGTGTTATTTATCTAGTATTGTATGTGGATGATATGTTGCTGGTTGGAAATGACAAAGAAATTATCCAAGATTCGAAGACCCAATTGTCCTCCAAATTCGACATGAAAGGTCTTAGTGCTGCAAACTATATTTTGGGCATGGAAATTAAAACAGATCAGGCAAAGAGGAAGCTCCAGTTAAACTAGAGGAAGTATGTTGAGACAATACTGTAGAGGTTTAATATGCAGGATAGTAAACCGGTGAAGGTCCCTATTCCTCTAGGTGTGAGGTTATCTAGTGAACAGTGTCCCAAGAGACAAGAAGAGGAAGAGGACATGTCCTGTGTTCCATATGCAAGTGCAATCAATAGCCTGATGTATACAATGGTCTGTACTAGACCAGACATTGTACATGGAGTGGGAGTATTGAGCAGGTTTATGTCAAAACCAGGAAATGAGCGTTGGACAGCAATGAAGTAGGTTTTCAGGTATTTTTGTGGCACGAGTGATTGTGGTTTGTGCTACCAAGGAAGGCTACGATTGGACAAAGTGTTGGACATTCATGGCTTTGTTGATGCAGACTGGGCTAGAGATATGGGTGAAAGAAGATCTACTAGTGGGTATGTGTTTAACCTATTTGGAGGTGCAGTCAGTTGGATGAGTAAGAAACAATCTGTAGTGACACTATGAACTACAGAAGTAGAATACATGGTAGCCACTCATGCAAGTAAGGAAGCAATTTGGTTTCAGAGATTGTGTTCAAGTATGGGGTTAGTACAGGGAGCTATAAGGATAGACTATGACAGAAAAAGTGCAATTTTCTTGGCAAAGAACCCCGCATATCATTCAAAGACAAAGCACATTGATGTTTAGTATCACTTTGTGAGGGATATGATAGAAGACGAAAAGGTGTTGTTGGTAAAGGTGGACACCTTGAAGAATATTGCAGATGCATTGAAAAAATCTATGAGCTCTGAGGAGTTCTCTTGGTGTAGAGAGCTAATGGGCATTTCAGGGCTGCAAAAATAACTAAGCTCTCTTGTGGCCCCTTGTGGAAAGAAAAAGACAAGTGGGAAAATGTTGGGTTGTGTTATATTCTTTCCATGACTAGCCCACATAGTTAACCGGGGGGTTAGAGAGGGGAGGAGCGCCCCTTCATTGTGCTGATTGTGTACATGGGGGTGGTTCAAAGGGGTTTGAGGTATACCCATAACCCCATTTTATGGGGTTCGGGGCAGTGCCCTAGAAAATTTTGGTTTTGGACTCTACGTTAGGTTGGGAAGACACACCTATGGTTTTGTGCATGATTTCCGCACATGTTTTTTGGAAGCAATGATTTTCAGTCCATGGTATTGGATGCTTTGGCATGTATAAATATGTATTAACCATTGGAAGGAACATAGTGAAAAATCAAGCTGGAAGTCTTGGTTTTGGGATCTAGGGGAAAATCTCTATGTATATGTGTTTTATGTGTTATGCTCTCGCATTATTTATTTTCTATGTTCAAGAATTCGTATGCAGGTAATTTCTGTATGGGATTAAGACCTACACCTACTAGTGTTTTCAACCATTTCTCGATTAGCTCCAACTCTTTCTCCCATTCACTGATCCTTTGATGAGAGTTTAGTCCTCCTTCTTTATTGACTACCTCAAAAACTTCCTTGGTTATCTCCATTGTGCCTATCGCCATCATGAAATGATGATCCTTTACTACATTTTCAGCTAACATAGTCTTTTCTTCAAGTTTTCCTTTAATATTTTGTTGGTTACCTTCACTTTGTAGTTGTTTGATCCTTACTACCAGCCTTACATCCTTACCCTCTTGTTGCTTCTGAACTTCCATCTTATATCCAGATAACCTGTGTTTAATTTCTTCAATCACAACATCACACTCATTCATTATATTCACTGTTCTTGCAGTAAAACTAGTGGGTTGTGAATTAAAGAACTCTTCTATCTCCATGCCTTTTAGAGACTCTCTACTACTGTCAAGTAGTATTGTAACCATTTCGTTTCTATTGCCATTTCCTCTTAGCAACTTCTCCAACAATTCAATTTCCTCTTTACATTTAGCAAGCATTTTATCACAATGCTCTTCATTTCCACCTTCATCCTTTACCTGGTCACTATTACTCAATGATTCAATTGGATTGTTTTCCATAAACATTTTTGTCTCATTCATCTTCGCAGAAATAAGTTCATATTCTCTCCTTATGTTTTTCAAGATGAATACTTCATCAACTCCATGTTGTATAACAATATTTGAGAATTATCCTCCAACATTTATAATCCCTGTATTCATACAAAAATTGTTAGTTTGAAAAATGTAAGGCTTAACAACCTCAACTAATGTTTCACGTATCACCTCTTTAGGCTAAACTTCATCTCCTGGTTCTACAAGGAATTGTCCTTATTTTGTAATAGTTCCAAATATAGATTTAGAAATAATTTCTTTCTGCTGCAACAATTCAATATTTTCCGCATTCAAGAGGCATTCTCCATCATACTCTGCTCTAGAATACTTATCTTCTGAGAAGTACTCTTCATCCTTTGTTAGCACATCAGTATGCTCATCCAAGTTCTCCTCTGAACTCTCATGACTTTTATCAATTTTTATGATAGCTGCATAAGAATTCCAATCTTCTACAAAACCTGCAAACAAACAAAATCTATTAGATTAAAAAATACAAGTTTTATAGCGTCTTCTACTACCTTTGTCCACATTTCTTCATCCTATCTTGAACTATCCCAATAGTTCACTGATCTCCATTCTTCATCTTCACACATAACTTCACCCTGTTCTTCTTCACAAATGGAAACTTCCATTTCCAACTCAGCTTCTCTGAGTTTTTCCACCAGCCACTTCCCTTGCCTATGTTGTAGCCTTCTCTGTAACTAGACCACTTCACTGCCTTTTTCCTCAAGACCCAACCTTGCCTTTGGTTTTCCTCTAATATCATCCTTAATACATTGAGTTTTTCTTTTAACTCTGTAATCTCCTTTTCAAGCTCCTCTTGACTTGTCCTCTTGCCATTTTCCTTGGCATCCTCCTTCTTCGCCTTTCTTCTGTTATGGTCTCCCTCATAACCTCTGTTATCTTTGTTATGACTTTTAGTAGTCATCTTCTTCTCTATCTTCATGAGTTACTCACTCACTTACTATGAGCTGCAGTAAAGCCTTTGCGACAACAAGTCCTCCCTGTTTCCACTTACCTCACCAAGCTTTTCTCTATACTTGGTATTTTGGAAAGCACTTGGTTCTCTATCTTGGAACATCTTTGACAACTTCTCTCTGCTCCTTCTAGGCTTCAACTCATCTGAACACAACTATTGTCTTTATCCAACCTCTATTAGAATTCTTCAAGGTTCTAACACATTATGCTTTCAATCAGAAACTCTTACAAGCTTCCTTCATTCTTTATAAATACATCCTCTATGGAATTACCTTTATGATCTTTCTATGAGCTGCAACCAAAAACTCTACAGTAAAAACTCTCCTTCTTGCTATTCATGCCTCACTAAGCTTCTCTCCTCTAAGCTCAGTCTTTTGGAATCTCTCTAGTTCTTTCCCGTGGAACCAATTGAGCACTCCTTCCTTTAGGTGGCTGCAAGCTTCTCACCTACTTGTTCCACTACCTGTGTGACAATATAAAGACCACAAACTCTCCAATGTTTAAACCAAACTAAAGCAAGAACATATTATCTCACCTTCAAAATCTCTGCATGATCTTGTCCTACCATTCACCTGTACTTTCAATGGATTGTTCTTTGTTTCCTTTTGCATCTGAAAATTCTCCCAATATTCTACTATTATTTATCTCTGTATGCCTACTATTTGTTAGATTTAAAATCTAATCTCCCCTTGCTTTATTTCATCACCATTCACCTATATACACACCTTCAAAACATAATTTTGTTCTAAATTTTCTCAAAGAAATTCTGACACATAAATTCTTTGTTTGGCTCTGATATCAAATGATACCAGCCTAAGTGGCAAACACCATAGTGATGCAACCTAAGCCACATATACCGACATTATGGAAATTAAATTTTCATGATCTACTATGTCCCAAGATTAATCACATGATCCATGGTGAAAACCCTCTATAACAAGGATTTAATGTTATTAATTAAACACTTATTTGGGAACCTTTCATGTGACTAATCCAAGTCTAAAATTTAATAAAACTTTGATTAATTCTTAATCCTTATAACTTAACGCTTGGGTAATCTGTCGCACTTATCAACTATACCATGGTATTTAGGCTTTAACAAACCTTTGAGCAGAACCTTATAACCCTTCATAAATCTTTGGTTAATTCTTAACTTAACCTTAAATACACTAATCCCGTTTATTTCTATTATAAATCTTGTATAATAGAAATATTTCATATAACACTTAAACCTTACCTTTTTGTTGATTCACATGACTTTACACATTTCCCGATGCTTAACCTTTAGCACATTCAACCTCCGCCGTCGATCTCATTCCTCCAGATCCAATGGTTATTACATCGTATGGTCATCAACTTACCAGACGATCTCCACTGTTTATATCTCCTATCTCAATCCAACGATGATCATGTAATCTCATGCAGATTACATGCACGACCGACATTAGCCTGAGAGCACGTGAGAAAAGTGGCTTTCTCTTTCCTCCATGTGATATGTGTCAATACCCTAAGGCTAATCACGTGAACTAAAAGACATAATGTTTTCCACTTTGAGGACATGCGATAAACTACTTACCACCTATGAAGACCACTCTACTATTTTGCATGTGGACTTAATCTCCGCCATCCATCATTTCAATTTTATTCTACGTGATTTAATCCTAGCCTTCTATCTCCATCACTCTCATTTATTGATCCGATTGATCCAACGATTGTGCTTCGCTACTACATTCTTTTGTTTCTTACTGTGTAATAGTCCATTTGTTCAGATTTCTATATGTGTATGTCGTTTCACCTTTCGGTCTTCACTTGTTCTGATTTTGATCTCCGCTCCATTATTTCATTCCTTCTCACCTTTACACTTCCGCTATGTAACTCCTTAGGTTTTAAGAAATTTATAGTATACCTTCAATGTAACATTGAAGGTTTTTTTCCCATACTATCTATGTATGAACTCGTAACACACTTTTGTACACTTCCTCTCTGGTTCTGCACAGCTGCAAACCTATGTTATACAAAATTACTAAATTCCACACACAATTCATTTAGTTACTCCATTCACACCACACAAACTCAAAAATCGAGTTATTTGTATTAATAATCAAATAATTACAAGGATTCCTTTCTCGCTTGATCTTCACTATCAGTGGCCTTTTCCTTTCTTGCTCGTAGGCTTACAATCAACCTTATCTAATTAACTCACTCTCTCACTCCTAGCTTAGCTAACCCTTTTCTATTCCTTTCAGGTTTACATTTGTACAAAAGGATCCTGTAACCAATTCTTGGTTTAGATCCATAACCTTCTCAACAAAATCCTAAAATGTCTTCTTTATCTTTGAGGATCCTCTTTAATCCACAAAATCATGAAATAATTCCTAATCTAAGCTTTACAATTAATTCCCAAATCTCTCAATCTCTCAACTATCCTAATTCTCTCATGTTCTCGAACATTTGAGAACATTTAGAAATATGCCTCACAATACTTAATTAATCCCTATTCTAGTTTCTCTCATTAAAATCACTTAAGACCTTAATAATTATATTAATTTAATACTCAAGAAACCAACTTCCTTGAAAACACAAGACCCCCTATGTCTACTAGAATACAATTAAATTGCTGAGTTGGATGGTCCTACATCAAATAAGATGTATAACCTAAGGAATAAATGGAGACTTTGTGACAAAGCATTTGAGTTCCTTCAATATTGTTCAAAATACAACAAGAAAGCCTCAATTTTGATTTTTTCCTTAATTAAAATTGAAAAGATTTGAATTTCCACATTGGCGGACAACTTGGAGTTAACTAAGCTTACATAGAACTTGTCACTTAGTAGAGAGTAGTCAATTCGAGTTCATGAGTTGAATTTGAGTGTACTTGAGTCGATTCCTAGAAAATACGAGTCTAGCTCAGTTAATTGGAATTAGGGTTATGGAGTTCAGTTGTGTGTAGTGGGTTGCTAAATTTTAGGAGCCTAGTTTGAATTAATTTTACTTGTAGAAATTTAATTCAGTTAAATTGATTTATGGTCATTTAAACTAGTTGTAATTGTTGGAGGAACTAGTGGATGTGGAATTTGAACTACACTCATTGATCATAAATATAACTAGTTAATTAACCTAAATTAGCTCATGGTTGTAGAGAACTCGAGTCAGCTAGTTGAGATGGATATTCCAAGGAAGTGTATTATTAGTTGTAGCATACTCCAATCTGTACAGATTGTGCATGTAGTCAAAGGAAGGACCTAAGGAAATTATGCAATTCGAGAGTGTGGAATTCCTAATTAATAGGGGCTAAATTCTTAGAGGAACAATGCAAAGAATTAGAAGGTTGGGAAGGCTTGAAATTGGCTAAATGTTGGCCAGGTTCAATCAGTCAGGTAGAGGGATAGACTAACACTTGTAGGGTGTTCTCAGGCTGGAGAAAATATTGTATGTCTTCTCTATTCTCTGATTAATGCAATGTAGATAGTAAGGGATTTTGAGAATTTTCTTTCCCATAGATAAATATGTGTTCATGTCTGATGTTTCCTTTTGTATCCCTATGATTATTATTTGAGATGGTGAATTAACTTCTTCAGATCAGTAGAGTCGCTTCAAGTCTTGTGATTTAGTAAATTTCATGTTCAATATTCAATCTACACATTAATTTCTACAAATATTGTGTTAAGTGAGCCATTATCTATTGATATTAAGTTTTCATAATGATAATAAAGTATCATTTTCTTATGTTCTCTACTAGACTAATAGGATTATCTGGTTTTTACAATAGGTAGTAATGAAATTAATTTAAGTTTTAATGGAATAGTTTCATCCTTGTTAACAAAGGATTTGAGATAGAAAGAAATGGAAATTCATAATAGATATGCCTTATTTATAAGAGGACTATTGGAATAGAAATAAAAATACACCTAGCATTGGGAAATCTAAATCTAGTGGAAGATCTAAATATCCATGGTAATTCATAAAGTTATGCTAGACATGTGGAAAACAAGGGCATTATAGGAATATTATAGCTCCAAAATTATTAAGAAAGGGAAATGATCTGAAGATCCTCCTTATGCAAAAGGAAAATCCTCCTCATATGAAGGAATGGATGTGCACCTGGTATCAATAATTACACATGTAGATCATGAGGTATGGATGGTTGCCTTAGGTGCACACTTTCATATCACTCTTCACATTTGATAACTTTGCAATTATGAAATACATGGTGGTGGAAATGCCTTACTAGTGGATGAATGAATAGCTAGAATCATGGAATGAGAAAAATTCAACTTGAATAACATGGGTAGAAGGATTAGAACACTCCCTTATGTTCTACACATCCTTGAGTTGACCAAATATTTGATCTATGTAAGAAACATAATTTATGCAAGTGTAAAAAAGGATGCTTGGAAAGCATTCCTTCAAGATGGGTTGAGCATAAACCATATTACTAGGAGGAGTTTGGATTATGGATTTTTGCAGTCTGCTACCAAACACTATTAGTAATGGGTAAAATAGTTTCATTTTTCTTGAGAGTGGAGTAGAAGAAGGAAAACTTCTTACAATATTTCAACAAAAGACAATGCTGTGCCATAAAAGACTAGGATATGTTTGAGAGAAGATCATTTGACTACTAAAATGGAATGATATGGTAGAAGGTATGTCTAATTGCTCTCTATATTTTTCTTTATGTGGACACCGTTTATATGGGAAGAGAAATTGGATAAGATTCTCCTCTAATTACATGATGCCAGAGGGAATATTATAGTTGGTGTAGAGTGATGTACTTGGACCTTTGTTAGTTCCATCATTTGGTAAGTATTTGTATTATGTCACATTTATAAATAGATTATCAAGGAATACATGGATATATTTCATGAGGAATAAGTTTGACATATTTTATAAATTCAATGTGTTTATAGAAGTTTTGGAGAATCAGATAGAGAAGAAAATTAAGGTGTGACAGATAGATTATGGTAGAGAATTATGTAGGAATGAATTGGAATAATTATTTAAGAAATGTGTGAGGCTTTGGATGTATTTTTTATAAATTTGAATGGAAGAGCCATTTCTCATTGAATTTCTGATTGTATCAAGTATTTCTAATTGCATTTTGCGCCATTATTTTTTTACTTGGTGAAAATCACATGAAATAGTTGTGGAAAGGGTCGCCAATGAAGTTTTATTTTTATTGTTGTTGGAGATTTCTGGAGGAGAATTGTCTATTGCTTTTGATCATTCGAAAAAAATAAAAAATTAAAACATTATACAGTTCACCTCCAGAAATATTCAACAACAATATGAATAATTGTGGAAGTCTCTGATTGATTTTACTTTTATGTTTAGGAGAGTAAAAAACTATTCCCAAATGAATCTAGCTACAATGATTATATTTTATTTTATTTCCTATAGTAAGTTTATCGGTGTCTTCCTATCTATGTGGTTTTGAGGATAGAATTTCGACCTATGGATTGAAATGAACGGAAAGGATTTTTCCTATATGTATTCACAATGTGAATGTCTACCATTTGCAACAAAAATAGGACCTACAACAATTGATAATGTAAACCACCTTTTTGTAGAGACTTTTCCTTCTTCGATTAAACAAGACATGGTTGAGAAATTTTCAGTCTTGTAAGATATGATGGACGAGGATAGGTCATATAAGCTACAGTTTTACATGGTTGGAGTAATAAAATAAAAGGTTAAGGTTGGAATAAACAATGGAACATTCATTATTAGGGGAGAATGTAGCAAGGAGTCAAATAATGATAGCTCGATTCTTAAGAGGCAATGAAACTACAACACTCATATCACTTTTCCCAATAATGTCTTCTTCCAAGAGACAATGGTAGAAATGAAGAACGATGTTTTTCAAGTGTTTTTTCCAAAGGTAGCGGAATATATATTGATAACCTCGTCTATATGGAGGTTTATTAAATTTTGTTTGTTAAAATATGATAAGACAAAACCATCCCATCAATTCTACAAAGTGTTGTGATGATTTAGGCTTTTCATAGGAAAAATATTTCAATAATGGCCATGGTAATGCGAGATAATAAGAAGAGGGATTCACGAGATAGATAATAACATATAAATCTTTTTAAAATTATAGTGAATAAGTTGGGGCCACTACAGTTGAGCATATTTTGGGACTCGTGGATCAGGTTTTGGTAACCATGAAGAGAGTTTCTATGTAGTGAAAGGTTATGGTGGCCATGATGAAGGGGAATGATTCCCCTTCAATGGACATGTGATGTTTTGATGATATATCATGTTGATATAGTTTTCTCTTTTTCTTTTATTACAGAAACGTTAGATTCGAACCTAGGGGACAAAGACCTTAGAACTTTTTCAACCACAACAGCCTTTTTTATATCTTCACCCAAGTTTTTCATATAATTAACAATCTCATCTACACGAAGGAAATAGTTAGCCACAATTTCATCATTATGCATTTTGAGATTTTCATACTGAATTCTAAGGGCTTGAAGTTTTTCTCATTTTACCTAATCATCTCCTTCATAGCTCAGTACAATCTTGTCCCATATTTCTTTTGCAGATTTATACTGCATAACCTTCACAAATTCTTATTGAGATAGACATCCTAATAGAGTATTGACTGCCTTTGCATTTGTTTCATATTTCTTCTTCTCAGTCGGATCTGCAAGAGTTGCTGATGAAAAAGTATACCCTATATCTATGATATCCCAGACTTCTGTACCAAGAGATTGAAGATAGGCAGTAACTCTTACCTTCCAATATGCGAAATTTGTCCCATCAAAAATCGGTGGCCTGATTGATGCTTCCCTCTCATAGTTGCTCATGATAAAAGATCTTCCTTCAAGCGATCATGCTTCTTCTGAAGGACTCGCTCTGATACCAATTGTTAGAAATAATACTGAGAGGGGGGGTCAATCAGTATTATCAAACTCTCTTTAATATATCTTCCAGATTTATACTTTCATTTATTCTTCAGATATTGATCATTAGTTTGTATGTCAGTACCATGTAATAATGAGCAAGAACAGGAAAAACAGATAATCACATCAAAGAACACCAGATATAAGGTGGAAACCCAATGTGGGTAAAAACCACATGCTACAATATGTCTCTATCTTCTTTCAATTAGAAACTTCTTTACAATGATTTTGTACTGGTGCGGTCCTTTGCCAGTACACAGGGTGCAACCTGCAGAGAGCTAGAACCCTCTCTCATTTTCCAGCTTCTCCTCGAAGGGAGCTACAACCCCCTTAGCTCGTGTACCAGCTAAGGTACTAGTACGTAGGTGCTAACCTACAAAAGGCTACTACCTTCTCTTTCTTCCAAGGACCACGTTTCATAAATTTTCAAAATGGATCCAAAACATCAAGTACATGTGCATCACTCAATCTCCTTTAAACAATTAACTTCTTAGAATACGGTAATCAGAAAATATCACCAGTAACCGGCCACCAATTTAAACCCAGATCTCTGCAGAAACAGGTAAAATATAGCTAAAATATATTTCAAGAAAAGGTCCACAACTTAACCGAAGGAAAGTTGTGGATATTCGCACCTCTGCCGTGAAGAGAATGCGCAGCTCCGCATCTTCTTCGCTGATTCAACTACGCACCTCTGCACCTGCACCTTCTTCTATGTTCCGTTCCTCCGCACCTATGCCTTCTGTGGTGCTACGTTCCTCTGCACCTGCACCTTCTGTTGCGCTGTGTTCCTCCGCACCTGCGCCTTCTGTGGTGCTACGTTCCTCTAAACCTGCACCTTCTGCTGCGCTGCGTTCCTCCGCACCTGCGCCTTCTGCTGTCCTGTGTTCCTCTACACCTGAGCCTTCTGCTGCACTGCGTTCCTCCGCACCTGAGATTTGGATCGCCTGCAGACCTCCAAATAGAGCGAAATTAACAGTCCTCCAATGTACCACAGACTGTCAGATCCATAGATCTGATCACGCGCCCAAGAGATCATGACCTATTAACAGATCTACCTTAAACTTTTCAGATTTCACCTTGATATAGATCTAGCCTTTTAAACCGATTACCCAAAATTTCAGATCTTAAGATATTCAGTTTTTCAAGTGACTAGCCAAGTGATCTCCTTTCCTTTTTATAGGTAAGCCCTTATTCAAACTATGGGACAAAAGCATCGAAAACCAATACAAGGGATCCAAACCGAGGTTCAATAATTTAGATCCTATACCATGGACCAAAACCATAGGATCATGAACGATGAGCTAAATACAAAGGGCCAAGCATAAGAAATCCCACGTGTGTGTGCTTCTCTGCATTGGAGTGAGTGAACTGGGGTCCGCACCTTCTAAACGGAGCACCTGCGGGTATGTCTGTACTTCTTGGTCAGAGTACTTGCGGGTCCGTAGCTTCTCTTAGTATCACCTGCGGGAATCTCATTTTCTATGATTTTGAGAGCCTGAACAAAGATCTGCCACTTGAGTGAGTTGCCATCAAGTACAACACCCATGCCATAGTGCCAAACTAGAATCATAATGCTAACACTACCTACCAGAAAATAAGTATTTTTCGAACAATTATAGATGAGGGAGCTTCCACGTGTGTCATGTCTATGTCATGCTAGAAGGCCATCGTATCACCGTCGGTTGTTCCTTCACCCACCCTCTTGACAGCGTTTGATTGTCATTCTCATAGGCCATATGGGATTATCCCGGCCTTTCCTATATGTGTTGGAGGGGAAGTCTTTAATATTGAAGTAGAAGTCGTAGATGCTAACCTAGACTATAATCTCCTCTTAGGAAGGAACTAGGTATATGAAATGGACACCATTGTTTCGACTTTGTTTCATGTCATTTGCTTTCCTCATGAGGGGAAATCATTAAGGTTGATCAATTGGATTACTCTCCATTCGATCCTCGAGCAACTTCGGACTCTACTATTCCCTTAGTGGATAATCCCCATCTGCCTACTGAGAATTTAGGAGTCAGGATGTACTCTTCATTAATGGGTACGTTTGATCTTCCCCCTCCTACGGCTATAATAGATACAATTTCATCCTCCAGGGACCCTTTACGGAGAGAGTTTGTTCAAACTCCTTATTCTTCGGATCCTGGAACCTTAGCTTCATCTGTGACGATATCGAATGACAATAAGGCAGGTGGAATAGAATCTCTTATGTCTGTAGTAGAACCTAGATGTGAATCTATCGATAGCTCTGTAGATAACCATTCTACTTCTTCCTCTGGGAAAGACATAGATGTTGATGTGGCTTATTCTCGGACCCCTGATTCCACTTATGCATCAGATTACTCGGATATTGTTTTTCCATCGGATGAAGCGATATTTGAAGCAATGACAGCTGTAGATCGACCTTTGGAAGGTTTACATCGTCGGTTAAACTTTTATTCCCCTGTGCATGAGGTCGAATCTTGGTCCTCCATTCTGACTAGCGATGTTTGTACAGTCCCTTTGGCTCCAACACAATTATTTGCCGAAGGAAGTATATTGATTGATTTGATCATAGTACCTATAAACATCTCTAGGAGCAAGTTGGTGGAACCCCATAACGGGCTCTACCTAAAGAAGTACTTTGCTTAAGTAGGAGTTAGGCAATGGCTTCTTTGTACATTATGTATATTTGTACATATATCATCGATAGTTTTTTGATATCAACACTTTTTGGTCTATTGTGGCAGGTGTTTATGGATGACTTGGTCTATCTTGTGTTCATCGATGGTGCTAGTCGACACACTCGGAATCTCGCTTCCACAGCTTGGGTACTCTATTATCCAACTGGTCAGTTGATGGTATCAAGAGGCGTATGCATTAGTCCCGCTTCAAATAATATGGCTGAGTATACCGCCGTTATTAATTTACTATCCGAGGCAATTTCTCACGAGATCGACTCGTTGGTAGTTTATCTTGATTCTCAATTGATAGTGTCACAATTAAACAACATTTATCGGGTAAGGTATCCATGTTTATATCGCCAGTATTTAAGGGTGAGGTTGTTGCAAAGATAATTTGTTTATATTAATTATTTTCACATTCCAAGATCTCATAATTGGTTAGCTGATTATATCGCTAATCAAGCATTAGACTGGCACATCAATCATTCATCAAAATAAAATCAAGCATAAAAAATTCGAACTATATATATATATCTCTCTCTATATATATATATATATATATATATATATTATATATATATATATATATTATATATGTATGTATATATTATATATATATATTATATATATATATATATATATAATATATATATATATATTATATTAGATATATATATATATATTATATATATCATAAAGCATCTCGAGTGTACATATGTTTGTCCAAAAATATACAAAATCAGGACTCAAATGCCCATAGTCATGTCTGGCATATCTAATGCCCCGGCTTAGGATGAGCGGCCAAGTAGGTAACTATCACATTGGCCACACGCTAAAAAGTGCAAACCCAGTCACACGACATGCCAACCACATGACGCTACATATCCTCAGGAAGATCCTCTATGGCAGCCATCGGTACTCGGCAGCTTAGTCTCATCAAGTGTCGCTGGACGTTATTTAGAGTTCATTCTATCTCAGCAGCCGCCTCTTCGGCTCCTCGGTTGCGCCTTCCATGCCGCGGGAACCCATCTAGTCGTACTGGCCCAATATTTGGAACATGACCATCATGTTAGTCATTTGAATCCCATCAAAATATTTTTCAAAATGCATCATTATATTTGAAAAATCCAAAAAATCATCAAATCAAAAATTCTTACCAATCTCACCCCATGCTGCATTTGGTGGTAATTCTAGATCAGGATCTCCTCAGAAATCCATCCCACCATAGGGGTAGTCATCTACGACGATGACCTGCTGATCCCACTAGGCGAAGAATTCATCATCAAAAGTAGTCCTTGAGACCTCCCCACCCCCTAGACGTTTCATTAGATGAACCTACCGACCCATGCGTGGATCTCGTGGGGTGCTGATGGAAACTACTACCTTGGGGTAGAGTGCGAGAACCTTCTCGAAAAAGAATGTACACAGGATAATCCCATATCCAAATTTCTTGGTCTGTCCCCTCTTGATAGAAGTGAGATGGCTCTTCATGTTGGCTAGAAGAGGAGTACACTAGTCGAACACAATAGTGAGACAGTCAACTACCACACTCATGGTTAGCCCTGATTCCTGATGCATAGAGGACAACCCATTCACTCGAGCTATGGTGAATAGGATTATCCTTAGTGATAAACTCACCACATGTGTGATAGAAATCTGGCTCCCCACCTTCTTGGGATGTCCCGAGCAATATATCTGTACGTAGTCCTCTATGGTGAGACTGCTCTGCGTCCTACCCTGGGAATGTACTACCTCTCCCCTTCGGGAAAGGCCCGTGATGAAATAAATATCCTCCACTTCTACCCTAAGTGGCATTTGGTCAATCATAAAGGCTTCCTCCTTGACATCCCAATAATAAATGAGCATCTCAAGTAGACGTGCATTTGCTTTCATGTTTGGCAGTTCGAAGAATTTAAGCAAACCGCATCCCCGTAGGGCATCCAAAGCTTCAGGATCATTCATGACTTCATTATCCATCGTTGCGTGCTCTCTTTCACGCCAAGTGACCGGAATTCTGAGAAAAAAAATGATTTGCAACCATTAGTTTTCGTTTAAAATTTGTTTGCGAGGCCCCGTGCACGCAGTCGCATATAGGGCCTGCATGTACGTGAGTTTCATATTACCAACCCGCGTATACGCCAAGGTGAAATTTTGGACAAAAAATTAAACGGTGAAGCATAAATTAAAAATCTTAAAACCAGTCACAATCAATTGCAAGCTAAGTATAAAAGTTACTTGGAGGTTTTTAAAGAATTTGAACGGTCGAATTTGGTATAGAGGAAGTTTGCTCCTTTTGCCCCAAATCTTTGCTTTCAAACTCAAATGGTAAAAATGGTGAGCCCAAAATCCCTTTTATAAGTTTTGATAACGCAAAACTTTTTCAAAATTTTATTTTGTTTGGCCTCATGTGAGCTATAACTTGGGAGCTTGGAATGTCGAGAATGGTGTGTTTTTCAGGACATTTTGGACTTTTTTCGACAATTTCGAGACGGTTCCATGACTATTGACCGGTCATGGCACGTATCATTTTCTCACTAGCATATAGGTTAGCAACACCATTTTTCCGTTTCATTATGCATACTGGCCTTCATTCGCCAATACATATGCCATAGGGTCGACCCCATCGTGTTATGGTTCGTAAGCCATCTTCACTGGCTGATTTTTGAAATCATGACACGATGGTAGAGCCATCCTTTACATGGGCATCGTAGTTAGCACGTCACTGACATTTGTTTCCCATGATGCTCCGATTTGAGTAGGCTCGGGAGTCCTCTGTAGTCCCGCCATGACTTATGCGTTGAAGACTTATGCCTCTTAGCTTCTTTGCTTTGTTTTGGCCTTATAACCTAGAGTCTCCTTTGTGTTGAGTTGTACTACTGCATTGCATGTTGACCACTTGCACCTTTTGGCTTAGAGCCGGCTTCACTTGGACTCAGGGAAAATTTTAAGAACCCCCCTTAAATTTACATGAATAATAAATGGGCGAATCTCCATGGTATATAGGAAAAATGGAAGGTGATTTTATCAATAATATGATATGTATATAATTTTTTGGCGAATCTCTCACCAGGCATGGCGAATATTTTACTCAATTATTAAATCGTGTGTTTATTGAATACACAAATGAAATCATTGCATTTCTTTAAAATATCTTTTGAAATCAAAATTACTGAAATTACATATCTATAATCTAGTGGGTGTAAGATAAAATTCAACCGTGCCATTCACAAGAAGCATGAGAAAAAACCTAATATTATATATAAAACCAATAAAAATTCAAATTCATCACTTCTAGGGACCTCATAACCACCCTGCCAATACACGAGTATGTTCCTGTTTGCAATTAGAAAAATGACCCAAATTACAATATGTTTACTCCACTTCTAAGGACCTCGTAACCACCCTGCCAATACAAAAGTATGTTCCCGTTTGCAATTAGAAAAATTACCCAAATTACAATCTGTTTACTCCAGCATATGTGGGAAAGTTATAGAAGGATGACTAGTGCAATCAATCCATTCCTTTCAGCCTTGGATTTGTTTTAGTTTAAAACAGAAGTATACAAATATACATGTCCAATGTCTATGCTTTAACCATTCACCTTAAGATGTTTTTACAATATAATTTCCTAACTCTACTTAATATATTCATTATCATAAAAACCAACCTATATCCATCTTAACTCCACATCTACCACTCTTAGGCGAATGAAATCTATTTATCCCTATGAGCACTTGGTAGACCCAGAATTAAGATGGATCTAAGATAGAATTTCCCCTTTAAATAGTCTGTGATCACATGAATACCATGGGTCAATAGCATGGGTTATCATAAACCTGGAGCTTAGAAATTACTATTAGTAATTTATAAAAATTAATAAAATTAATAGTTGATTTTATTTTATTTTTATTTTAACCAAGCTAAAATGTTTAACATACATTAAATTACAACATCCATTTTTACTCTTGATCGGATCAAATATTTTTTCACTCTATGCTAGTTTGCATATCACGATATTTGATACCTCTCGGAGGTTAGTAGATCCAGAGTAAAGATGGATCTATTATGGTTTAATTCCCCCATTTAAATAGGCTACATTCCAAGCGAATACCATGGGTCAATACCATGTGCCATTTTTATTTTTATTAATACTAATATTAGGGTTAATAATGTTTTTTTGCATGGTATTAATAATAATCTAACCCATGGTATTTGGCCCATAGTATTTTACCCATAGGTTTCACCTAAATATAACGCATTTTTTGAGTGTTCGTAAATATAAGGTGACTTATGGAATAAACATAAAAAAATGTTTTATGTTTACCATACCTCTCGTTTATTTATATTTTTATTAATTTACCATACCTCTTTTACAAATATGGTATTTGGCCCATAGGATTCACTTAAATAAAACCTCTTTCTTGAGCCTTCATAAATAGAGGGTTATGGACTAAATATAAAAAGAGGTTTTATTTATTTACCATGTGTCTAGTTTATTTATATTTTTATTTATTTACTATACCTTTTGAGTAAGTATAAAAAGACTTTTATTTATTTACCATACCTCCACTTTACTTATATTTTTATTTGTTTACACCCTTGCATGTATATAAGGTGAATTTTGGAGTAAATATAAAAAATCTCTACTTATTTACCATACCTCTCATTTATTTATATTTTTATTAATTTACCATACCTCTTTTATAAATATGGTATTTGGCCCATAGGATTCACTTAAATAAAACCTATTCTTGAAAATGGGCGAATGGAAGGTTGTAACTCCTAATTTCAAGGGCTAAATTTACCTTTTTTACCCTCTCCCTTAAAATAAGGTGGGCTATTTGAGGTGATTTGTAAAAATGTACTATGATACAAAATATTCGCCCACTAAAAATTTAAAACCCCTTAATTTCGCCTAAGGGCGAAAATTCGCCCCTAAAATTTTCCATGCTCTTACCTTTCTTATTTGTCTTTAAAATCTCCGCGCTAGGTTGAGTTTTCGTCAGTGACTGCATGCTTGATGTTTCATCTCTCTGTGGTCTGGATGATGATGAAGGAGTACTTGGACTCTTTGACTGGTTGAAGACAGGTAAGAGAGCAATTTCCTCCAAGAAAGATTCCCATGACATGTTGATCTATGCTAGCTAGTGAAGGAATATTACTTTGACTAGAGTATGATGAAAGAGGCTTGCTTGATGATCTCTTCCTGTAGATTTCACCTTCTCTTTCATCTTTACCAAACTTCTAAACATATAATTAGGTAGGTTTAGGGGCTTCATGCAAGTGAAATGCATCAATACCCTAATATGATATTGATATAGCCCACTAAATTTGCCCTCACAAGTGAAATACTTCATGATAATCTTCATCAAAGGGCCATACTTGTCCAAAAATTTCCTACTAGGAAAAATGTGAGAAGGAGACTCCTTGTACTGTGGTTTCGAAAGCATATTATAGTGCTCTAGGTCTATATCCATTCCCTTGAACCAAATCTCACCTTGATTAGGGATTGTAGTTGCTGAAGCTATGACCTCTGCTGACACTGGAAATTTTAACCCTGATATAATGGCCTAATCCTTCTTGAAATTAGTAGCAAAGAGGCTTGTTAAATCATTGTGGTAACCTACCTCTTGCACTTTTTGACAAAACCCTAGCAACCTGCCTGCTCAAATGATTTTCTAATGAATTCTGATGCATTGACCTCTTGCATATGAGTTGGATCATATCTTGATATTTCTCCTCCTTTATATCTATTCTTTTCACTGGTATTCACCATGTTTTGGCTTCACTTCTGACAGAAAACCTTAATTTCAAGCAAGAATGAGCAAGGGATTTGAGCTGCAAAACAGGGCTAAAAGTGCAGCAACTTGAGGGAAGGGAATGGATGGGAAGGAGGATAAGAAAAAATTTGAGGAATTATTGGGTGTAGGGATACATGTTAGTGATACAATCAAAGTGGAATTTCTCAAACTGAGTAAGAAATAAGGGGTGGAAAGGGAAACACACAGTCCTAGGCCAGAAGCACAACGACAAGCTAGGTCTGTGGAGGAAAATGATGAAATGAGTGAATTTGAATGTGGGGAATGATGAGGAGTATTTGGTGAGGATAATTAAGGGTATGTAGGCTTAGAAACCATGGTATTTCTTCTCAAAAGAAGCAAAAGATCATGGAAAGTAGAAAACGCAACAAGAAAGGGTAATAAAACCCTAGGGATAGATTTCAATACGCTTTTTGACGAAAAATACTACATGGATGGTTTTCGAAGCTTTACTTACTCGTTTAAAGATGATTTTAAGTATGTGCGATGAAAACTGAACCTGCTTTCCCTCTCTTTAGTCTCCAAATGAAAAGCGCAACGACCTCCTCTAGAAACACAACAAACAAATGAAAGAAGTAGTGGTGGTGAAATTCAAAATTCTGATTGCTATGGCAAGTATCAAACTGGCAGAGAGGAGTTCTTGGAGATTTTGGAAGCATGCAATGAAGTTTTGAATTTCTTTGATGCTCCTTTATAACTTAGAAACTCGATTTTTTGGCTTGATAGTGGGATGACATCATGTGTACTTTGACAAAATGACTTGGTGATGTTATTTGTACTACAACATTATTTCTTCAATATGAAGGCTACATTTCCATGTGACATAGATGTACTTGGATTCTTAAAAAAAAAAAAAATTCCCTAATTTCTAACTCCCATGATGGTGACCATAATGGATGACACAACTCCCTAAATTGATATTGATGACTGAGATAATGATGACCATCAAACGCACACTCTAGACCATGACCTAAATGGTGACTAACAAACTTATTTGATGACCTATAACAGGAAATGATGACATAACCATGATGGATTTTTATGACCTTGAATAATTGGAGGGAGTAGCAATGACACCTAGACAATGACTTGGAACCATTTGACAACCAAGAAAGATGTCAAATTTTATTTGAAAATATAATAATTTGACCTAAGACTCTATCAACAACATGCAAGAGTAAATTTGATCGCTATGACTAATGGACACTAACAACTTTGAATTAATTAATTAATTAATTAAATATGTATTGTTGTAATATAGTAATGGGCTAATATTAATTTTCATTTATTCATTTTTATAAAAAAATAAAAAAAATAAAAATAAAAAATAAAAAATAAAAAATTAGTAGATTAAACTAACCCTAATAAAAAGTAAAAAAAAAAAAAAAATTAATATATTTATCTAATAATTTATAGAAATTTATATAATATTAAAATAAAAGACTACTAGGTATTGGATAATATGATTATTTATATATTTAGATATTTACTTAGATGTATATTCACAATTTAAATTTAGATAAATAAATGGTTTAGTTTTGTTAACTAACCATTGATTTATTTATTTATTTTTACCTAGTTTAAATAATAAATATATTTTTTTTTAATAAATATATAATATTTTAATAACTAAGCATCAAATAGGGTATTATTAGAAGATTAGGTATTAAAAAATATTAAATTTATATATTAATTTAGAATTAATTAATTAATTAATAAAATATGTATTGTCGAAATATAGGAATGGAGTTAATATTAATTTTCATTATTCATTAAAAAATAAAAAATAAAAAATAAAAATAGTTAGATTTTTAACTAACCCTTAATAAAAAGTAAAAAATTTCTGATATATTTATCCTAATTAATTTATAGACAATTTATATAATATTAAATAGGAAATACTACTAGGTCTGGAAAAATATGATATTACTATTATTTAGATATTTTACTTAGGATTGTATATCATAATTTAAAATTTAAATAAATAAATGTTTAAGATTAAAAATAAATATAATTTATCTATTTAAACATATAAATTTTAATAACTAAGCATCAAAAGGTATTATTAGAAGATTTAGGTATTAAAAAAAGTATATGGATATTATCATATATATATAATATATATAATATTATATATATATATATATAATAATATATATATATATGGTTGATTAAATGTAAATAAATAAAGAATTGATTTTAATAAATTAACCTTTGATCTGTTTATTTTTCTACTTGGTTAACCTAGCTCCATATTATAAATAGTTATTTAATATTAAATTAGTTAAAGGAAGTTTGACTGGGGTTCTTGAGTGGAAAAGTAGTCGTTAGACATTTTAGCCATTTGAGTCTCTGCTTAGGCTATTTAACACGTTGAACTGGATCTGTATCTTCAACTTGTCCTGACGATGAACCACACTAGTTGGTTCGAAACGCGTCGACAAATGATTAATTATGTAATTTTGCCGAAAATTCTCTAAACTAACATTTTACAACTCAAAGACCTATGGCACAATGGTAAAATTTTTTGGTTTATAAATGCATAGGGTGTTCACAGCCCCGGGGTTGAGCTTGCGGAGGTTGCACCCCTTGATTATAACAATATAGCACATATGGCATACCATAAAGTATTTTGTTATAACCAACCATATTATAATTATAAAATTGTTAAACCTGCAATGTTTTACATTATAACCATATATTATATATGGTATATAGTTGAACTGTATTAACAAAGTTACCCATTGTGTATTTCGTTATAATTGGAGCTTACATCCAAACCATAATATATACCATACAAATTTTATTGGCGGTGGTCACATAGCTTGATGGATTTCATAATCAGTGTTGTCGGTGGTTAGGTGGAGGTCCCGGGGTCAAGCCCGAGAGCCTCCCCTTTTTGGTATATAGTAATAATTATACAACAAATATAATATTCCACCATTGAAATAATAACTTCTAGCTTGTGGCTCATTCATTTGGCGCCCACCTTGTAACATAGAGGTCACATGTTCAAACCCTCTCTAATGCCAGTCCATTAAACCAAACTTTTAACCGAACAATGGCATGTTTCACGAGGTGCCATGTGGAACCCATTTATTAGGCCACATGGCATCATCTCATTGGATATACATGCCCAGTCACTTACCACATGCTGTCAACTCACCCTGTATTTTCCATGTGTCAAGAATAGGTGTTTCCATGCCATGTTGTGTGTCATTCTTCAAAATTTTCCACAAATATAACATTCAACCATTGAAACAATAACTTCTAGCTTGTGGCTCATTCGTTTGGCACCCACCTTGTAACCTAGAGTTCACGTGTTCAAACCCTTTCCAATGCGAGTCCATTAAACCAAAACTTTAACTAAACAATGACATGTTTCACGAGGTGCCATTTGTAACCCATTTATTAGGCCACATGGAATCATCTCATTGGATATACATGCCTAGTCACCTTCCACATGCTTCCAACTCACCCTATATTTTCTATGTGTCAAGACTAGGTGTTTCTATGCCATGTCATGTGTCATGCTTCAAAATTTTCCACATCATCATATATATGCCAAGTGTCATATGTAAAATCTGCCACATATTGCCCTGAGAGGTTACCACGTGTAATGCTATCCTCTAGTTTTTTCCTATTGTTGCAAAAATTTGGAATGTGATAACTTTATTATATATAATCCATTGGATGTGATTCAAGTTGCATTAAAATCATCTTGTCCAGCCTTTCAACATGACACTATTTTCATAAAATTTTGGAGATTTTGAATTTAGTACTTTTTAGGATCCTCTCGGATCACCACTCATGCTTCTAAAAAGAAGGAGATCCAACTAAGAAAGAATTTCTAGCCAATGAGATGGCTTAGAATGTGGTGACAAGAGCCCATATCCAACTAGAAATGATCTATCCCAAGTCGTCTTCATCCAAAACATAAAGGAGGAGTAGGAATAGAGAGTGAAATTGGGAAGCCTCTAGCTTAGAGCAAGGGATGAAAACACAAAAATTTTCCACTAGAAATCTGAGATGCAGGAGCACTGAGACAGAGCCCTAGAAATCACCCAAAAAGATGGAATGGAAGTATCATCCATTAAGGATCTCTATAATAGATCTGACTTGTAAATACATGAAAATAGAAAATATGCCTAGAAATAATATGAACGAAATATAGAAATTCTTCTCTTTATAAATCAAAAACCTTGAGGTAGGGTAACACCATACAATCACTCTCTAAGGAAGGAGAACACTCCACAAACCATATGTTTGCTAATACAATAATCTTTGACATCCTCAATGGGAAGTCTCTAGCCTCTATATAGGCTTCATACATACAATACCATGGGTCTCTCAACACCATACATATAGTACCATGGCTTATCACATTATTCCTAACTACTTGTGGATCCTTACATGATGCATGTTAACTACTTTATTTATTACTATGGCCCATCACATTATTACATTATTCCCTTGGGTACCTCCCTCTGTACCCCATAATATCCCCCCTAGTTATACTACATTCCACCCCCCTTAAACATGTTTCATCCCCGAAACATAAGAAGAACACAAATAATAAGATCAACTCCAAAGAGTAGTCCACTAGTACCATGCACGTGCATCTAGCCATCCAAGAGAAAGGTGATTACTTAATCTCGCTAGTGCCTCACTCGCTTGAGATGGGAGTTGATCCTGGTGATTCCTTTATGTTGATGTGCCGTGGGTGGATCGTAACACCTCTCTATCTATCGTGCAGGGGTTATTGTCCTTGTTTCTAATTTGTTGCCATCTTGTTGGTTATTTTTTTGCTGGGTGATGTGGGTGGTGATATGCTAAATTTTTAACCAAAGGTGTATCTTTCTTTAACTCACCACTTAATGGAGCTTGATTGGTATCTGGTACCTATTGTGGCACTTGTGGTTGTTTCATATCTTCCAGTATTACTTCAACCACAAACTCCTCATTTGATGTGTCAGTACTTGCAACATTTTTTGCTTCAGCATCCTTGGACTCTACTTGTTTATTGATGGAAATATCTTGTAAAGTAATTTTCTTCTTTTTATTCTAGAGCTTCATGAATTTCTTCTGTACATTAATCTTGATAGTACCAACGGATTCCATCCAAGGGTAAAAATGAGAATGCAATACATACTTATCCATAGAAATCTTCAAATCTTTCTAAACTTGCACCTCCTCATTATCAACCTGTGCGTGCTCCATTTGTTTGGCTAGGACTTACAATCTTTTAGCCAAATGAACCTTAATAAAATTATGCTTGCAATTAGGATTGATAGACATAATGATCTTCTCTTTCTTAATACATCCATGAACTTGTAATAAGGAGATACCAACAAAAAATAACCCCTTATGTTTCTCATTATCCTGTTTTCTAGCATGAGACCATTTGTCTAGAAGGATTTTTTCAAAATTTTCATTAGGAAGGCTTACCAACTTCTCGCTGTCAAGTGAGTCCCACCATTTGACCGCCTCATTTTTCAAATAAATTCATGTTGCATCTTTACAAAGTGTCGTGCACGCTAACTTAATATTTTTTAGGAATTATTCAATAGTGGGACAATTATCACGTCCTATAAAAATCATCTCAGTAGAAGGAAGTAGAATGAGGGTTTTGAAAAAATTTACTTACTTTACGTGGAAAATTTAAAATAACCATAACTTAGTCAATATAGTTCGGAATCCTTATTATAGCCTAGTTTTGGAAATTAAACGATCATTTTGCATCTTCCCATGTAATTGAAATTTCGATATGGGAACTCTGGAACTCAGATTCGTGCTACAATTGTCCCGCCGTCACAAAAATTATAAAAAAAAAAGAATTGATTTTAAATCAACGATATCTCCCTCATCCGGACTCTGATTCGACCGATTTTTTTTCAAATTGGGTATTTTTTCAAGAGGAGCTTAGATATGCAATATGTTGTCTAAAATTCTACACAAAAACTCCGAAAATTAACAGGAGAGCCGTCGTCCTCGAATTGTCATCAGAAAAATTTCTACAACAAAATTGATTTTAAAACGATATCTCCCTCATCCGAACTCCGATTCGATCGATTTGTTTTTGAATTTGGGTATTTTTCCACAAAGAATCCAGATATTCTATATTCTATTTGTTTTTTCAAATTTAGTACCAAAAGTTTCAGATCTGATCTACAAACTTGCCGCCCAAAAAATTCTTACAAAAAATCAAAAAAATTGCTCCCCCTCATCACCCAAGAAAGTGCTCTGATACCACTTGTAATAGATATGACCTACAAATATATTAAAAATACCAAATATCCCCAACAAATTCAAATAGTTCGAAGAGAAATACAAGAACATGTATAAAAGCTTCATATCTTTATTAATGTAAACCCTTAAGGTAGGGTAACACCATACAATCACTCCTTAAGGAAGGAGAACACTCCATAAGCCATATGCTTGCCAATACAATAATCCTTGACATCCTCAATGGGAAGTCTCTAGCCTCTATAAAGGCTTCATACATACAATACCATGGGTCTCTCAACACGATACATACATTACCATGGGCTTATCACATTATTCCTAACTACTTGTGGTCCCTTACATGATGTGGGTTAACCACTTTATTTATTACTATGGCCCATCACATTATTACATTATTCCCTTGGCTATCTCCCTCTGTACCCCATAATATCCCCCCTAGGTATACTAAAATATAAAAATGATTGCTTTCAACCATCTCAAATATTTATATTCAAAATGGGGGCTCACCTCAAGAGGAATATTTGGAATATCTCCTACAGGGAATTTCTAGGTTAATTACCCAAGAGGGTAATGCTCAATTGATGCGGAAAATAAAGGAACAAGAAGTAGTGGATGTGATTTGGGCAATGGAACCTAATAAGGCTTTGGGACTAAGCAGATTCACAATTCCTTTCTTTAATACACTCTGAGATAACATAAAGTTTGATCTCTTAAGGACGTTGAACTAGACGAGACACAAACAAAAGATAGGAGGAAGTAATAACTCATCCTTTTTAGTGCTAATTCCTAAGGAAACAAATCTTGTTAATTTCTCTCACTTCCATCCCATTTCCTTATGCAATGTCTCTTACAAAACATTAATGAAATTTATTGCTAATATGCTCAAACTCTTGGCGGGTAAATTTATATCAGAAAACCAAGGTGGTTTCATTCAAAATTAGAAAATTTTAGATAACATAATTATGGTCTAGGAGGAAATTCACTCAAGCAAGCATGCGAGAGAGAGAGGAATGGTGAGAGAACTAGACATGGCTAATTATTTTGATTGTGTCTATCACTCATACCTATTTGAAGTGACGACAAAGTTTGGCTTCAATGGTGACTTCATTATATGGGTTAATGCTTGCATTGGACATCCATGGATATCCCCTCTACTAAATGGTAGGACAACAAGTTTTTTAAGGCTTCGATAGGACTTAGGCAAGGATGTCCTCTCTCGCCTCTCCTTTACATCATTATGGTCCATTCTCTGAGTAGATAATTGGAGGTAGAAAGGCTCTAGGGCAACCTTGAAGGACTATAAATAACCAGAAACATTAGACCTATAAATCACTTTCAATTTGCATATGACACACTATTGATGGGTGGAGCCTCAAAGGTGATAGCCAAGTGTTTCAATAAATTCATGGACATCTACTTGATAGCTTATGGTGGAAATATAACAGAATAAAGGGTCATTCATTTTGATGGAATTATCTAGAATCAGTTTTGAGATTTATTTCCCAAGTCCTGGAATTCATGTTTTTGGCTAACTAGAAATCATTCAAATACCTAGGTATCCCCATCTCAGAGGGCAATACTCCTCCTAGGGAATGGGAGGGGTTTATTCACAAGATTCATAATAAATTTGAGGCATGGGGGAACATTAACTCAATCTTGCAGGAAGTTTAGTGTTGATCAAATCAGTGCTAACCAGCTTACCTATTTTTCAGTGTTCATATATATTAGCTCTGACTGGTCTCAAAAACCAATTGAGTATCATATTCAAAAAATTAATCTAGTGTGGTGGGAAAGGAAACAGGAGAAATATACACATGGTAAATTGGAATACTGTAAGACTGCAAAAATATCAAATGGGCCTTGTTCAAGATGATCATCATCTAATGAATCTTGTGCTTAGAGCCAAGATCGTTTAGCACATCCTAGAGAATATAGGTGGGTGGTGGAAATTTTCTGTTATTCAAAAATATTTTAATGGATCCTCCTGTATTCACCCTTTTCTCTTGCTTTGGTATGAAAGGGGTTCAACCACCTGGAAGTTATGTTGAGAAGAGACCCCTCTCATATTTAACCATCTTATTTGGCACGTTGGAAATGACAAAGAAATTTGGATTTGGGAGTACTCTTTCTCTTATATAGGAACTCTCTCCTCCCACGAGGATCTCTCTAACCTTAAGGAATGGATGATGAGTCAAGGTTGTAGCACTTTAGGTGACATATCCCATTGGAATAAGCAAGATAGAGCATGGGAAGTGTGTAATATTTTAAAAACACCAGGGCATCTAAACAATTAGAGGGAAAAACTTATAACTTGTTTGAATGGATCCACTCCTATGCATATTGGCCAGAAATACACCCATAGTTGGAAAAAGGTGAGTCAAGGATATCAAGTGAAGTGGGAATATGGTATCCTTTTGTAAGATATCTCTCCAACCACCCCCTCTCTACTTTAGAAGCCTATTTGGTAGTTTGATAGTTTGCAAAAGATAATTTTTTTCTATTGGCAACTGGTGCACAACAAAATCTTAATGGAAAATAATCTTCCAAAGAAAGGAATAATTGGCCCCTCCTAGTGTTTTTTCTGCTCACCACATGAAGAAGCAACAAAACATATTTTCCTCTATTGTGATTACACTTTTACTTCTTAGAAGATAACATTCTCCAAAGTAGTTTCCATCATTCACATCGCTTCCTCTTGGAAAGGAATTTTCTTGCATTGGAAAAATTCTTTTCTATGCTCTCTTTAGACAAAAATTCCCTTACAAAGAGTATACAATGCTCTACCAAAGTTTATTTGTTAGAATATTTGGTTAGCATATAATCAAGATACTTTCCTAGGACAGATGGAAACTCCATGACAAAAGACTCACAATTCAATTCACTTACTTATGGAATCCCTCTCTCAAGAGAACATTCCCCCACAATAGCTAGAGGATCTCTTAGAGGAAGAAAGGACTTGGGTCCATGGTCTCCAAAATAGTACCCCACATTTTTCTATCGTAAGGAAACCTAGAGGGTCAACAAGAGGAACATTACATCTTTCAGACATAGATTATGATGCTTGGCTACAAGATTGAGAAATTCCTACTCTCTTTTTTGATGGGGTCTCAAAAGAAAATCAAGGGGTGGTAGGAGCGGGAGGGGTCATCATTTTCCCAAGTGAGAAAAAACCACTTTTTCTTGGGGATTAGGAATTTCCACTAACAACATAGCAGGACAACTGGTTTTGTGGATGGGCATGAAGTTGGAAATTTCCAAAAAATATCAATTAGTTTAAGGTGATTGGGGATTCGCATCTGGTTATCAATCAACTATTTAAACTCCAATATAGAGCCTTTATTCCATCAAATGGTCTTTGGTCATTAATCAAATTATGTCTTACACACTTTGATAAGGTGGAGGCCTTCCATATTTTAATGGGACAAAACTCCTTGGGTGATTCCCAAGCCAATTTAGGAGCAATGTTAAAGGAATGAGTTTTAAAGAGGGGGGCCCACCGTTTCCCAACGGTCCGTTCCTTAATGAATCCAAAAAAAAAGAATCAACACATCACTGATGGGAGAAATTACATAAGGATCCATGTGTTAGATGGGTGTTATTTATTTTTATAATTTTTATGTTTTTCTTCTGCCCACAATTTTTGAACATCTTCAATATAATTTATAGCAATAGGGTATTAGGAAAGGGAATTTCTAGGTTTTTGAAAATTCTGCTAAGTACAACATGTAAGGGGGTGTTTCTATCTTTGAGTGGATACCACTCAAAATTTTAAATTCTTTTGAACCATGTAATCATAGTTGAGAAATAATTCAACCATTTTTTATAATATCATTGAAATTAACTGTTCTAGTTTAAAAAAAAAAGGAATTGGTTTGAATACTAAAGTTTCCATTTGAATTGAGTGATTCTATGATAAGGTTATATGAGAAAGTTATTGCTAAATTTACCAATAATGAGGTTGGTTAGATTAAATAAACTGCAATATGGTGGTTAAGCAAGGTTCCCCTTGTACCCTACCCTTTTTGGCATTTACATTGACAAGCTAGAGGGTTGTTTGTAAGATGTTGGTTGTGTTGGTGCAATTTAAGCTAAAATAGTTTCCATCCTTATTTATTCTGGTGATATTATTCTTTTGGTAATATGTCCCCTTGGTCTTGAAAAGCAAATAAGAATTATAAAATATGTATGCTCTAGCATTGGTATGTTGGTAAACACCAATAAGAAAACTTGGTCATGATAATCAATCCAAAAATATCACATACACTAATTTTGATTATGAAAATTATAATTGAGAGGAAGTTAACTAATAATATTTTGGAGTGAACATTGATCATAAGCTCAACTAGAACTTTAGCATTGAGAAATTTATTAATGGAGGATGGAATACCTACTTTGGTTTTGAGAAAAAATGTAAAACAACATAGTTCTGGTTCTAGCAAGAAAAAAAATATTCTTTGAGACTCTTGTAACTCTTGTTATCATGGATGTGATGTTTGAGGTTACAACATCTTTAGGGAATATTAGAGATTAAATTTGAACAAATATATGTGTATTAGGATTTATTACCTTAATGAAAATACACCCTATTCAATCCTTCTTTTAGAAGCTATTATTTTACCCACTAAAAGTATGAATATGAATAGTTACTAAATTTATAAGAACAAGGTAACTAACATGAATGACAAGAGTCTTTCTAGGATTGCTTGAAACTTGCGCTGAAGTCACAAACAACTTAAGAGGCAATGACCTAAACATGCTAATTCTTAGCTAAACCATTGGAAAATAGAAGAGTAGGTCACTTTATAGATTATTGGTAACATTAAAACTATCAAAACATCTAAATTTAAGAAGAAACTCTGGAGCAAGGAAGAAACTTAGGATAAGAGGTACTATAAAGAAGTTAGTAACCTCGATCAAGAAGATTAAAAGAATTATACTTTTATCCTATCCGTGTATTGACTTGTTTTTTATTCACAACTTCTGTAGAAAATCCTTGAAACCTTGCAACTACTAATGAGAGAAAACTCCTCACAAAAGACACAAGTTTTATCAACCAAAAATTTGTAGAAAGAAAACAATGAATAGAAACACAATCACACATAAAACACAAAATATATATGGGGAACCTAACTGGGAAAAATCTATCTTGCTTGTATTGAATCAACTGAGCAATCTGATTTATTACAAAGACATTGCTTAAATCCTGAAGCTCTGTTCAATACTAATCAACTCTCTACCAACGCTTTCCCAACACTTAGGAAAATAAACCTTCCTAGGAGCTCCTATTTCCCAACGCAAATCTGCCACTAAAAAATAGGAATTTATCCTATTACCTATGCAATTCCCAAGAGAATTGGCTCTGTCTTGATTTTTTGACCTCTACACAAAAACCTAGGTACAATAAATAAATACACATGTTCCTTCATTCAATATCAATAGGCAGTTCAAATTTTATGAGCTACTAGGGATAATTTTAGTAGTTGTTGTTGCTAACTGAGAGTAAGTTGAGTTAACACAAAGTCAACCTACTCAACTAAACTCAAGTCTATCTCTATTCTAGAACTAGAGACTAGTTTACTAACATACACTAGAGTTAACTCCACTAGATGGCTAATTTTAGCCATCAACTAGTCCACAACTCATTGCATGCCATCTAACTTGAATTAACTAACAATAACTTAGTGATAGGACACATCACACATGTTAACTGAAAGCTAACTCAAGCAACTATGAAAGTGAATTCGAATTGGCATATTTGAATAAGGTACATGTCAAAGAAGCCATTATTTTCTACATTTTCAATAAATTCAACTTGACCTAACCCATCATTATTCTTCATTAATCATTCATACTTATCCTTTCTCCATTATAAAATTCCATACAACCATATTTTCAAATCCTTGTGTAAAAATTTACTCTACACACCTTTCCTTATAGATAATTGCTTTTTCGTGCTCTCTTCTCTCCACGCATATCAAATTTATGAACTACGGTACCATATATATTTATATAATCAATATTTCCTCACAATCCATACTTAGTGAAATTCAATAAATACTTATTATTATCCTTTTGAGGCTAACTCAAATCTTATTTAAGAAAGCCCATTTTTCAAGGTAAATGGTGGTGATATGGTATCTAATTTCCTATTATTCCATGAAAGATGTGCCCTAGTTTATTAACTCCCATGTATGAGACTCACATGCCCTGATGAAGGTGGTGTGTGATGAAGGGATGTATTAGTGGATGTTATCTGTAAACTAAGATTTTATACAACTAAGAGCTCTATAATACAATGCTTAATCTGTCAAGTATATCAAAGTTCCTTGGAAGAATAAAGAAATATGGAAAGTAAATGAAAGAAGTAATTATTTTGTCGGGATACTATTAATTCACTTGCTTAACATGACAACAATTTCCATTTCTCAATCACATACTAATGGTATACATGTTTACCGCCTAAGTAGAACAATCAACAATAGAATTTGGACTATAGGTATTACTAATGCTGGATGTGTTCCTGAAGTATTTGAATTCAAAGAAATTGTTTCCTATTGTGCCCATTATTTTAATTCTAAAACTAGGACTATTAAAGTTTCTCTACAAGTGAAGAATTCAATCCTTTTGACTTCAAAAGAATTTAGGAAAATGTTGAAGCTTTTGACCCCAAAAAGGAAACTTAAAGTGCATGAAGCACATGCTTTCCTCAATTCTTATGGTGGGAATTTGAATATTATTGGAGATTTTATGGTTCCATCAATGCATATGCCAACTAATTTTTCATCCATAGACATCTAAGTGATATCGAAGCCCTATAAAAATTTCTCTTGGTTGTTTTCTCTTATAATGGGATGTGACTTAAAATCTCATATACCCAAGTCAATTCTATACATCATCTTTAAAGAAGGATACTATCTTTGACTAGGTTGAGGTAGTTTCAAATGACATTTCTTTCATTTATCAAATTATTTGAAAAATCAAAGATTCTTCATGACAACTTATCTAGCGATAGTGAAAATTTATAGTAATTTGTTCAATGGCCTATGTAGAGTCCTAGAACTACTTTATCTTGACATCTTTTTCTCCATATTTACCCCCTTTTTCCTACCGCTATCATCCAAATAAATGCAACAAACATAAGGTTTTGACAAGGTAAGCATTCATATGTCATCTTTTTCATATGTTGTCAATATGCCTTATTGTTCTATTAAAGTTTACATGCAGCTACAGAATTGATCTGATTCTGCAGCTAATCCAAATATCTGCAACCACTTCCATTGTTGACATGTTTTGAGTGCGCCAGCTCAGTAAAAGAGTACATCGGTAGATAGGGAATGATCCTCTCATGGAGTTCTTCCTATTTACTCGATCTAATTCACCAGGAGATCCACACTATAACATGGTCAACCATGGCGGTCAACAGAAGGACAACACACTGGAACAGAGTCCGAATTTTAAGAGATTTCGTCGATTTATTTTTTCAATAGCAAATCGACAAATAAGCGATATGATATAGTTTTGATAAGGACTATAGTGAAGTCCTGTAGGCTTAAATTTCTCGTATTCTTAAAAATAACTCTATAAAAGCACTAGAAGCTTTGTGTAATGGGTGCGCCACCATATGTAGTTTGAGCATCCCGTAGAACTCATTTTTGCTCAATGAAAATTTCTTATTTCATATGTTTTATGTGTTGCTGATCTAAGGTGACTGACTGCCTCATGGAGGGTCTGTGCAAGTAGATCAGGTCTCTGATTCATAGTAATTAGATTGTCCTTTTCAATTGTTATTTCATAGATTTAATTCATGGATGCTCTGTTTTCATGTTTTTAAGATGCAGTTCAATGAAGATTGCGACTAGGTTCACTTGATTGATTTCTGTGTCATTCATTTCATTTTCTTAATACCTAGCATAAACTTAGTCATTTTCTTAATACCTAGCATACCTTAGTGATTTCATAGCTCAGTAATCTTGTTTCTCTTTTTATTTTTACATTGAAATAAAGTTGCAGTAGATAAGAGTGGCAGTCTTTCTCAACTTCTGAATTCAAGCACATTTCATTTCCAAGTTGATAATTTAGGATTTTATTTATGTCATTTGATGATTTCATAGTTAGCTTTGTTTAAGTTACAACATAAAAATCCAAAAACAATTTATGAGTTGAAAGGAAGATTAACGTAACACATCTATTGAAAAGAGTTAAAATCATTATCCAATCATTCTAAAAACCCAATTCAATCAGAACTAATTCTAGAGATAACATTTAGGATAATCAATTAACAATAAAATCTTAGGAATAACATCCTAGTATAGATAATAACATCACCTCAATGCTAATTCTAGAGTTTGACATCAACTTAGATAACGATAACATAATCACCTTAATGCCATAAAAGACTTCTAGCACACATAGTGCACTTTCACTTGATCAGTTTACCTGCCCTGGTTGATAATTTATGCTTACAATTTAAGAGCATTAAATTGAATAAACATTTTTTTGCCGATGTCGGGGAAGTGCAAATATAAGTTAAAAAAAAAAATCGAATAAAAACATGACATGCATAGGGAAAGAGACTCTAGAGGTATATTTGTAGGATGAGGAAGAAGCTTAATTCCCACTACTCCGCTCACTCCACCATGACCTCGAAGTTCCACACCACCCACTCAAACTCGAATTCCATCGATATCCCAACAAAGACTTCTTGAAGTCTTAAGATCTGAAATCCAATCCATAACTTCACCTAATTCATCTATTGAGGCTATAATTGAAGTAGAAGAAGATCCTACATCCCCAACTACAGGAGTAGTTTTTCTATCTTCCATTGGTGAACAAATTCTACGAGAAGAATTTGGAATTCCCAGTGAAGAAGAGGAACAAGAAACTCATCTTGATTATCCATTGATAGAGGAACCAAAGAATTAGAAGATCCTGTCATAGAACCAGATACTGAAGAATACATCATGGATGAAGAAGGAGAAGGAGAGATACACAATGTCAATGGTGAACAACCCGGTATTAGAGGAGGAGGTAGAGGTAGAGGAGGAAGTGGAGATAGAGGCAAAGGAAGAGGTAGAGGAGGAGGAGATTGAGACCCTTTTGTATTTACTATCTTTGATGAGGATACAACCCTCACAATGAATAATATTTCACCTTCTATTCTTCCTAATTTCCATGGAAAAATAAGTGAAGACCTAGAGACATTTATGTTTGAATTTGAAGTATTATGAAGATCATATGATTATCTACATGATGCCCAAAAATTAAAATTGTTCCCTGCTACCTTAAAGGATTCAACATTGAAATGGTTCATGAGTTTAGGAACGAATACTATAAGGACATGGGCACAAATGAAAGAAGCATTCTTAGATAAATATAGGGACTACTGTATGCCTCACAACATTAGGGATGAAGTCTTCAAAATGACACAGAAAGAAGATGAGAATCTTGAAGACTTAGTTGAGATATTTGTTTATAATCTTAAAAGGGAAAATGGATAGTCTAGATGAGGAAACTTTGAAATCCCTCCTACTCAAATCTATCAGATATGAGTGGATTGATCTCCTTAACTTGACAGGAAAAGGAGATATTTCTTGATTGCCATTTGCTAATATTTGTGATATATGTGTACATATCTCAAGAGTTAAAGCATGAGTTGGAAAAAGTCCTAGGGATCCTCTCTTATCAAGAATCAATAAATCTATAGCTGGGTCATTCAATAGGGCAGAATTAGGAATCTTGCTTGATACTTTTAAGACAAATATTTTAGGGAGTCTTAGTGAACAAATTGACACCCTTAAAATACAAAACAAGCAAAAGGCCAAAAATACTACATTATCCATCTTTTGTCCTAGGTGTAGAAAGAATTATGCTCTGAGAGAATGTCCTTTAGACTTAAAAACCATAGAAATTTGTGCCATATGTGCAGATAACCATGATATAAAGAATGTCCTTATCTACTAGGTCTTTAGGTTGTATTTAATGATGAATAATGCCATAACAAGTAGATCCTCTTTGTTTTATTGCCAAAAGACCATGGAAGAACTCTCAACCAAATCAACCACAAGGCTTTAAATCACAACAATTTGCTCAGTATTCACAAAGTAATTGGAATCCATCTTGGCAGCCTTCGACTCAACCACAATCATAATCTTGGAATCAGGGATGGAAAAATTCTTATGGAGATTATGCTCAATATCAACAATATTCACCATCCTATCCTAATTTCCCACCACAATTCTTACCTCAATCTAATCAAATCCCTCAAGCTAATCAATTACCTCAAGTTCAAATGCAAAATCAAAATCCACAACTCTCCCTACCATTTGTTAGGATATTCCGACACATAGGAATAGTTAAGTATAACTTGGTCTAGTATAGAGTTAGGTAAAGTGTGTTTCTTTACTATGTACATTTGTAACTTACAATCCGACGGTCACGATATGTAGTGATCCGATGGTTCATTCTCTCCTCGGTATTACCGACACTTGATCCGTGGCTTGACACCCGATTGGTCCATGAATTCTATTTAAAGCGCATGGAGGGTCATTTGTAGGTTAACCGTGCATGAGAGAAGCTTATGTAAATTTTCATTCTTTTATTAATAAATTGCCTATAGTGGCCACGTTGGCACAGGCCGTGGACTGTTTCCCTCTTTGATGGTTTTAACCACGTCAAAATACTGGTGTATTGATCTGTGATCTGTTTGTGAGCGGTGTCCTTTTGGTTTTCTGTCTGAGGAAATTACCCTGTAAATTCCTACAAGAACTTATGTATGGTAACCTGGAAACTCTACTTCGCTATACCTGGGGGCATGCAAACCTTTTTGCATGCAAGTGAAAAGCGACCATTTATTTTCTTAGTGTGTAGGCTCTTAACCCTTTAAAGTCATAGGATTGGTCATTCCTAGCTTGCATAATGAAAGGATTCAAAGCAAAGTTTCGAATGGGGCAAGCTTCCTAAAAAATGAACCTATCGATGAGACATCCTTATTATACGATTGGCATGAGCAATTTTACGCGAAGTTCAAGCTCGTTAAAAAATAAACCTAGCAATGAGCATATGTTCCACCAAGAGTTTAAGCTCATTAAAAAATGAACCCACCTCCGGTAAATAACCATTGCGATCGCATTATTATTAACTTTTGAGCCTTGGTCGTGTTCTTACCATCACCTCCACTCTTTTTTAGCTGATCATACACCTCCATTTGATTGTTTACCCCTTTTGAGGAACAACTGTGACAAGTGATCCTATTAGCCATCTTCTTTACACTACCGTGATTGAAAAGTTCCAAACCTTACCTGGAACCAGCTGCTATCCAAAATCATCACTCGTTCCTCAAAAAAATGAGTCTCCTTTAAGCTCTTTTCATCTGACTTGTAAAATATGAAAAGATTTCTGAGAAATTGGCCTATACAGCTCGTTAAAGTGATTGGGAGTGCCATACCTCCTCTAGATTTTAATCTTTTTGGACCTGAGGGATCATTGCACAAAAAGATCGAGCACTTTTCTTGTTCGGCTCATTAAAACTATCGAAAAGTCATCCCTTTCATATTATTTTATAATTTTTCAGACTTAAGGGATTATATTAAAAAAAAGGATTACTGGAGTTTCCTTTCCGTCTCTTTTCAAACTCTCTAAAATTGAAAAGGACTGAGTTTTCTTTGTCGTTAAACTCGTTAAAACAATAGCGACAAACTTGTCCATGCAAACAAGAACGAGTTTCACTGTCACTAGGCTCATTAAAACATAGCAACAGGTTTGCCTGAAAGGAAAAATTATAGAACAATCATATGTTATCCTCCTCAAGCTTGACAAAAATAAAAAGGTACTGGTCAGAAATGACTAGGGAAAAATTGGGAAGAAAACTTGAAGAAACTTTATTGGTAGGAAGTCGCTCTTGAACATGACACTTTCACTCCATCACCATGATTGAGTTGGGTTGGGTTATTCCATTCACCGGGCATATCACCATTGGTCCACCGTACCATCCATTTTTGGGGTTAACGCTACCAATCCATTTCAGTGTCGCCGATATGTTCAAGGGAAGTCGCTCAGAGAATTCACCAACTTAGCTGGTGTCTCATCCGCTGCAATACCTTCACTCCTCATTCTTTCATGACCACGACCCTGAACCTTGTATCATCAGATTGTTTTCACCTCCATGAAATAATTTGCTCCATTTCGTGTCGTAGATGTGGGATTCATTAAGGCCCTCCTACGACAGGTCACTTCTTGTCGACATCAGCTCATTATCCAAGAAGTTGACTTAGGAACAACCCTTTCAGTACTTTGAATCTTGCATGCCTCAATGGCAAGTTTCTCACTTCCGGCGACGGGTTTACATCAATGGCCTTCAACCGAAAGATTTTGCGTGGAGTTTGACGCCAAGTCCCATTTTCACACCACGTGAATTGTACTACCGTACCTTGAGGGTCATCATCATTATCGGTGATTCCTCTCGCACCTGTTAATAGCTTACATCATTGGTTGGTAATCAGGGGATGTCTTTCCATGTTTGACTTCAGAACATCTTTTCACATGGATCGACTTGTACTTCAGGCTTATATTGAACGAGTTTGAAGACCCCGAATCTAGTTTCATCCATCCAGGCTGCGATATATTTAGGAAAATAAAGACATCAAATGTACATCATAGTTGCATAGATAATCATCCAAGCCAAAGGATGATGGATCTACTAGAATCATCAGTCTCCCATACAGATGGTTGTCTGTCCGATGTACATGAAAATGAATTTATAAAGCTGAGAATGGGAATGCCTGCCTCAGCTAGATCATGAAAATATTATGAAGATAATGTATTGTATTGTATCTTATTACAGGTCACCTTCTAGTTCGAAAAACCTCGGATACTCATGATAAAGCATTTCTCCCGACATCAAAAGATTTACGACCTCATACTTTAGGGGGCAACTGTTATAGACATATTTGGGCACTGCAACCAAAATCTTATATGTCCATAAACCAATAGCTTCTAAGTCCCTAAAAGTGGTGTTTCATACCCTAAAGGAACAAGGTCAACTGATTACATCATCTCCTAGAAGTTCTCCATGAAAAACCACTCAGAACTGGTCAAAACTAGACCATCTCACCTGCTCCATGGTCAAACTGTGATGCATCACACCTAATGCACATGGGGGGTACGATGCATACTGTAAAGCCCTTCTATGGGGTGCGATGGGCGAGAGTAGACAAATGATAGAGACAGTTTGCAAGGTGGATGATCATGGAATCTTCCAGAAACTTCTCCTGTGACACTTGCCTCTTTGAATTCGCCCAGGGGTGAGTAAGAGATCATGAAATCTTCAAGTGGAATTGAGAACTATCAGAGAAATGACACTAATCAAAAACCCAGAAGTTGACTCACCCACCTACAAACATCTATATATGGATCCCTCATCCTAGAGATCTAGAGGCTGGAATTTTGCATCTTGTAAGGAAGTTTTGTTGGTTTCTTTGTGGAACATCATAGTGTTGGGTGATCTAGCTTTTCATGAGGTGAAGAAGGGCTTTCATGCTGGGAGGATGGTGCTAGGTCAGATCAATGGGTTGTAATCCTTTCTTCTACTACTTCTATCAATAAAGCTATTTGAGTTTTCCTTCATATTCTTGTATGTCTTTGAATACTGAATTGATATATGCATTTGTATGGTCAATATATATATGATCCTATATTTTTTATGATTGTATATCTCTATGCATTGATGGTATTATGTTGCTTTGACTGTACAGGTGTTCTTTGAAGCGGGACAAGCGAGGAAGGAGCGGCAAAGATCTATCAAAGGGGAGAGGAAACAAGCAAGGAGCCAAGTGAAATACTGAGGTTGGCACTCTTTGCTTCTCTCTTATCTAATTCTCATAAAGGAGAACACAAGTGACTTTATTTTGTTTGTTTCTAAGATAGCTACTCGTCTTAGTGGGACTAGGAGCTCTGAATGGACACTATTTTTCCCGATAACAGGGCGTACTTGAGTTGCCATCAATTCCAAAGGGGGAGATTGTTGATGAGTGGTTGTCACTGATGTCAACCCAAGCAGCACCACAGGATACCCCAATCTTGCATGGGAATTTTGACTTGAAAACTTACTCTATTCTAAATCAAGGATCTTCTAGATGGATTCTACTTGTCGATATGTTTCCGTTTATATATGGCACACCAAGTAATTCTTCACAATTTGAGAGATATTCATGTTTTAAGTTAGTAACCCCAGTTAGTGGGCTAAAACCCTATGGTGTTGTGGCATGGCGCACATAATTCTTTGTGATCATTGAATAGTAAATAATTCATATTGTTTTTTTTTCCTAAAATCCCTCCAATGTTGACTTTTTGAAGACCCTCTCAACTCAAGACATTCATATAAATAGTGACCCTCATATGCTGCTCTAGTAGGGATTTTGTGGCTTTAAACAGGTCATCGTCAAATTTTTGCGATAACTTGTTTTATGCGAAGATTTAGAAGCTGAAATTAAAAAAAATTGAGCCAAAATTGTGATGAACTTTGTGACCGAATTTCAGATCTTGGTTCGCTATATTTTTGGAGATATGATCTAAGGAAGTTAGTGTTTTTTAAGGCTCCCGATTTCCATGTCAAACAAGTGATGTTGGGAAAAGTGTCATAACTTTCTCTCTGAGCATTCGATTCGAATTTCATAAATATTCACAGAAATAGGATGGAATGTAGTTTGTTGAGTACCGTTTTTAGGTCCGAAGGCTGTAACAGTGACACGTGGCACTTCGTAGAAGAGAGCTCTACTAAACCATTCTATAATCCGGCCATCGTGGGAGATTGGGAATAGCATTTTTTTTAAAGAATCCAATCTTGATCATACCTGTGGGGTTGGAAACAAAACATAGAGGGCTACCATAGGATGAAATTTCAGACACTAGAGATCTGAAATCACATAGATACAACATATTCAATATCAAGCTCCTAGAAGGAAAGAAAAAGCATGCATTCAAGGATCACTGTAGTAAGGACCACACATCAATAGTCAAGGGTAAGTCTCCTATAGCAACGTATGTATGATTAGTGTTTACTTTTGAATTTTGAGTATCATATGTAACATATCTTTTTGCAGGACAATGTAAGTATATATAGGTTCTCGGTTATATCTCTATGTCTCTATATGTCACAATTAGTTTTTTCAGATGTCCTATTCTTGATACTACACATTTGATGCTACATATTCTTGATTCTACACCAAGTCTGCTAAATGTATATGATGTTGTAATTTCATGTTACTTATATGGTCATATTTGATAGAATGGTCTCTGTTGTTGTACTTAGAACTTGGTCCATCACAAGTCTAGGGTCTATCATCAGTTTTTATTGTATATATCTTTAGGTCAGTTTTGGATATAGTCTTGCATAGAGTCTAGGCCTATATCAAGAGTGGAAGTATTTGTCTACTATTGCAACAAGTCAACAACAAAAGTGAAAAGAACACTTCAGGTACACATTATAATTTTAATTTGTATTTATTCATTAATATGCACTTACATGTGTTTTGCATGCAGGTAGAACAAGATTCAAGTACAACTTCAAGCAAGAATTCAAGAGCAGAAGTATCAAATCAAAGGAATCATTGCAGCAGGACATCCTTTGAAGACAAGACAACCATCCATATATTGTGAAGAGGTGTCAAGGACAAGAATCATCATTATAGAGTTGTTAAAGTGTCATTTGTAAAAGTGTCATCATTGGAATAATCATTATTGTAAAAGAGTCAATCTGCCTAGAGTCAAAAAGGCATTATTGGATGGTATAGGAGTCTCTGTTGGGATGATGTCATGGTTGGTTTGCAGGTCATAGTGTGATTGGGTGTTCAGTAAAAATCATTGTAAATCATATTGTATCGTGGATCATTGTCCCTGGTATAGGAATCCACACTCTTGTCTTATTTCAGTCATTATAGGGTGGAAGGGAGGTGCTAGGAAGGTGCATAAAGTCGCCTACAGGTTGGAGCATGTGAACACTTCAGGGCAGTAGGGTGGTGCTAGGGCGAGTTGTGGCTCGCTAGGATGTTGGGGCATCCATTCAGTTGAATACTGAAGAAACCAGGGCATTGGGGCGTCCTTCCAGTGGGAGCTGGAGAAGAATGCTTTTCTAAAATTCTAGGAAGTTGTTGCTTTCATCTCAGTTGGGGCTGAAGATTAAAGAATTTATTAGAAAAGCGTTCGGTGGTTTTTGACCCAGAGGGGGTTTTCCACCTAAAATTATTGTGCCTACTGTGTTCTATTGTTTATTGTTTTTACTGCATAAACATTAATAATAATTGAATATTAACTAATGCTCTGAAAGTTTTTCAAAGTGCTAATTGCTAAGGAATATTGATTCACCACCGCGCGCCCTCCCCCCCCCAATTATTTCAACATACCTTTAGGATTTATATAATTAGCGTATTATTATATATCTAATATAGAAAATATGTGCATGCTATTATATCAATAAACTTATAACAATCAATGGATTCTTTTTAAGTAATATTTAATTTTAATTTATAAATAAAATAAAAAAAACAATATTATTTTTATCACAATTTAATCTTATATTAAATAAATTTAAACATTTAATTATTATCATCATTCGTTTTTTCCCATTATAAATTAAGTTACAAATAAATTAAGTATACTGCACATTTTTCCTTACATACTTTCATTTAGTGATCTATGCTTTACGTATCTTATCTGATGATCTTTATCTAAACGAGCAAAGAGAAAGACCACACCTTATTTGTTCTTCTTCATTTTTCTTAATATGAGAAATGTGGGTGGATCCATATTTCTTAGGTCCTTTGGTAATAATGTTCTTATACGGTTGTTTGCCATGTTTTTTGTTAGTGTTAAAATTGGCAACTAGGGACAAACTCCATGTGGGTCATCTTATTTATGGCAGTTGATATTTTTCTTGAATTCCTCTCACTGAGAGGTGTAGGATTGATCTAAAGATCATCCAATTCCAACATGTATTTATGGAGATATGAATTTAATTATATTATTTGACAATTTGTCAAAGTCGGCGAGCAACCAAATTACCCCAACTTATCCTCAACGTTACATTAAAAATAGAAGAGTTCTTCAAGTCATTTCACACTGTTGTAGCTCTGATACCAATTGTTGTAGCTCTGATACCACTTGTTGTAGATCTAACCCGGAAATATTATAGATCTGATAAGAAGATATAAGATAATGCAAATAAACCCAAGAATAATATGAAATGACTCTTTATTGACAACCCTTAAGGTAGGGCAACACATCATCCACTCCTTAAGGAAGGAGAACACTCCACAAGCCATATGCTTGTTCATACAATAATCCTTGACAATATTCCTTGACTATTCCTTGACTTCTCCATGTGGAGTCTCTAGCCTCTATATAGGCCTCATACATACAATACCATGGATCATTACTATGGTTCCCTCATACCATCGACTAATACCATGGGCCCATTACATTATTACTAACTACTTGTGGTCCCTTACATGATATGGGTTAACCACCTTATTTATTACTATGGCCCATCCCATTATTACATTATTACCTTGGGTACCTCCCTTTGTACCTCATATTACCCCCTAGGTATATAACATTAAAAAAATAAATAAATAAATAAATTCTCCACTTTTTTGCCCAAGAAAGTGCTCTGATACCACTTGTTGTAGATCTGACCCAGAAATATAGCTCTGATACCACTTGTTGTAGATCTGACCCGGAAATATAGCTCTGATACCACTTGTTGTAGATCTGACCCGGAAATATAACTCCAATACCACTTGTTATAGATCTGACCCAGAAATATTATAGATCTGATATGAAAATATAAGACAATGCAAATAAACCCAGAAAAAATATGAAATGATTCTTTATTGATCAACTCTTAAGGTTGAGCAACACCATACATTCACTCCTTAAGGAAGGAGAACACTCCACAAGCCATATGCCTGTTCATACAATAATTCCTTGACAATATTTCTTGACATCCTCCATGTGGAGTCTCTAGCCTCTATATAGGCCTCATACATGCAATACCATGAGTCATTACCATGGTTCCATCATACCATCCACTAATACCATGGGCCCATTACATTATTACTAACTACTTGTGGTCCCTTACATGATATGGGTTAACCACCTTATTTATTACTATGGCCCATCCCGTTATTACATTATTACCTTGGGTACCTCCCTTTTTACCCCATATTACACCCCTAGGTATATAACAGGAGTTTTATTCTGTGTTGGATGAAATTTTAATAAGATACTGAGATGTATAATTTTCAAATTGGAATATTGTATTCTTATGCTTGTAGCTTAACATGTTTTAAGGGTCAAGCTAAAGTAGGTGCTAGTGATTATTGATGCTATATGTGAATTTGTACTGCTGGAAGGATTACACTAAGCACACTAGTACAAGAACTTTGAAATTGCAGTGGAAGTGTCAAAAAATGAGGCAAAAGAATTCAATGCTTGGGCTCCAAGCTCTGTAACAAGAAGGTATTATGTAGCTGGAGAACCTCCTCTTTTTGGAACCAAAATAACCACTGCTTCCATTGTCACTTCCATTTATTAGAAAATAAACCTAACTACTAATGTTCTGTGGATTTTCTTGAGCCCAGATTAGTTAATGCTCGTTGATATTTTCAATTTTTAGGATTCTGAAAAACTTAAATAAAACTCCATTCCACTTACCCATGGATTTTCTCAAGCCTAGGCTAGTTCATGCTCGCCGATGTTTTCAATTTTATGGAGTCCAAAAAACTTAAAGAAAACTCCATTTCACTTACCCATGGATTTTTCTTGAGACCGGGCTAGTTCGTGCTCACCAATGTTTTCAATTTTAAGGAGCCTAAAAAAATTAAATAAAACTCCTTAAGTTTCTTTTCCATAAATAATTTTCCAGGGTTGGTTAAAGGAATAAACTTACACCTGGTAAATGCCCTTCTTTATTTTCTATCTATAGGGAAGGAAGCATAACTAGTAATAGCAATATCATTATCCAATCATCACACCTATATACATATATATGTACAATGTGAAATTAAATTATACAACAAAACTTACAGTGGTGGATCAACAAGAGGAGAACTCCCCTTTCTAACCAACTATATTTCAAAATTTTGAAGAACATGTTTAGTGAAATCCTCTTTAGAGAGTGGCTTATGATAAAATTTCAATCGATGTCCATTTACGACAAGGGAATTTTGATCTAAATCGATAGTTTTTATCTTGAATGAACCATTTTCATAGACTGTATCTACCTCATAAGGTCCAAGCCACCGTGTTGTCAATTTTCCTTTGAAATCCTTAAACTTGTTGTCATACAACAAAGCCTAGTCACATGTTTGAAAAATTTTCTTCTTAATAAACTTATTGTTCCATTTGGTTCTTTGATCCCAAACAAGCATCGTCCTTTGAAGAGCATCTTGTCTAATCTCATCTAATGCATTCAATTCCATTAACCTTTATTTTTGTGCCTTGGCTAAATCCATTCCTTGCTACATGGCAGTCCTAAAGGTTTTAACTTGGAATTTTATAGGAAAAAAAATCTGTTTTCCGTAAACCAACTCATATGGAGAATGTCCTGTTATGTTTCTCCAGGTTATCCTATAGGTCCACAACACTTCTGGTAACCTAGCGGCCCAATATTTATGATGCATTTGTATTGTTTTGGTGAGAATGGACTTAATTACTTTATTGGTAGACTCTACCTGTCCATTCGCCTAGGGGTGATAAGATGTAGATTTACAGTGCCTAATTTTATATTGCTATGTAATAACTTTGACCAATTTGGAAGTTAATTGAGTGCCTTGATTAGTTACTATTTCCTTTGGTACGCCAAAACAGGTAAATATCTCTTCAAATAAAAAGTCAGCAACAGATTGTTCATTAGTAGAATATAGTGATTTAGCTTCTACCCATTTGCTTACATAATCTGCACATACCAGAATGCATTTCTTCTTTTTGGACATAAGAGAAATGGGTCCTATAAAATCTAATGCCCATTTATCAAAGGTTCAATGACTATCGATGCTTGAAGAGGCATTTCATCTGGTGGCATAGGTTTCCCCATCCTCTGAAAAATCATCACATCTGGCCACATATTTCTTTGCGTCCTTGAAAATGGTGGGCCAATAATACCTGGATTGTAATACTTTATATGCAATTATTTTGTCAGTGAAATGTCCACCACACGACTCATTCTGGCAATATTTTAGAATGTCTTGCATCTAATCTTCTCGTATACAATGTACGATTCTTTCTTTTTCTCTTGAAGCCAAATTTTGTGGCAACTTTCCTGTAACCAAGTAATTAGCTACATTTCCATACCAAGGAGTATCAGTAGAAATATAAATAAATTCTCATCTGAAAAATCATCAATAACTTGTGCACTGTCACCTATATGGACAAGTCTAGAAAGAAAATAAATGACAAGATTAACTTTTCTTGGTCTGTTAATGATAATAATATTAAATTCTTGCAACATTAACAATCACCTAGTATCAAATGCATTGGCGGTAGGTTTATTCATTAAAAATCTAATAACTAAATGGTTTGTGTGTACAAAAAATTCATACCTGATTATATAATGTCAAAATTTATCGATGACATGAACTACTGATAAGAATTCTTTTCGAATGATCGTATAGTTTAGTTCTATAGGAGAGAATTTTTTTCTAACAAAGTATATGGAATAGAGAATTTTATTCTCTCTTTCACCCAAAAATACCCCCAAAGCTGTGTTTGAGGCATCGGTACAAATATGAAAAGGGAGGGCCCAATTTCGTCCTCTTAGAAATTGAGAAGTTGACAATTTGTGTTTAAGAGTTTCAAGGGCAAGTTGAGACTATGAATCCCACTAGAATTTTGCATCTTTGGTTAAAATCTTGAACATAGGGGCATATATGGTTGTCAAATTTCGAATAAATCTTCTATAATATCTGACATGCCCTAGAAAGCTTCTAACTTCATTTGAGAGGTGGGATTTTTTATCTGAGAGATTATTTTGATCTTAGTAGGGTTTATTCTTATTCCAGTACTAAAAATATGATGGCGTAACACAATACCCTCTATAAGAATCATTCTAGATTTTTCATTGCTAAGGGCAAGGTTGGTCTCTTGACATCTGATTAAGACTTTCTCTAGGTTGTGTAAATCTTGTTGGAAACCTTCACCATATACTGTGAAGGCATCCATATAGACTTCCACAAAGTCTTGGGTTAGGTCAGAAAAAATAGCAAGGGAAACACTTTGAAAGTTGGCAGGGGCATTGCATAACCCAAAAGGAAGCACATTGTAGGCATAAGTACCCCATGGATAAGAAAATGTAGTCTTTTCTTGGTCTTTGAGTGCAATTTGGATCTTATTATAACCACTAAATCCATTCAAGAAGGAGAAATAATTATTCAAAGATAAAGTATCCAATACTTGATCGATGAAAGGAAAGGAAAAGTAGTCTCTAAAGGTATCCTTATTTAGTTCCATAAAAACCACACAAATCCTCCATTTACCATTTTTCTTATGTATAATGACTAGTGGTGATACCCACTTACTATCAGAAATAGGGTAAATGAAGTTAGCATTCAAGATCTTTTGAACTTCTTCTTTTACTATATATTTTAGGTTTGGGTTCATCCTTCTTTGAGGTTGCTTCATTGGTTTAATTTTATCATTAGTATAGATGTGATGCATGCAGGTGTCCAGGTGGATCCCTTTCATATCAGAATAATCCCTTGCAAAAGCACCACATTGTCTTTTAATCATTTGAATCAATTTCTCTTGTTGCTCTACTTCTATACCAATATTAACATATAGAAACTTCCCAGGGTTAATTTCAATAGCATGGACATAGGACTCTTTACCTTTGTCTATTTCTATTATGGAAAACAATGTGATGGTAGAGAGATGACATGCTTCCTAAAATTCAAAAATAAATATGTGCTCATATTATTGAAAGGATTGTGGAAAATCAATACATCCTGTTGTGGTTAAGAACAAGTTCAACACTTGATCTTCAGTTTATTCTTGAATACCTTTAAAGTGTTCAATTGTTAACAATGGTTCAGTACATTCCTCCTCTCCATATGGTTTCTCTATTGATAAGGGAATTTCTTTAGCAGGCTGGGTAGGAGGAAATAAGGTAATCTTTTGGCTTTGACATCCATTGGAAATGGTCATCTCTCTAGTCCTGCATCCAATAAAGGCATCAAAAATGGCTAGCCAAGGTTGGCCCAGTACTAGCGTATGACTAGGTTTGGACAATTTCAGATGGATCGCAAATATGTCCACAGGATATTCCTAGGAAGCTAGTATGGCGGTTATGTCATCCAGACTTCCTGCATGTTTAAGGATGGATTTTTCTACTAACCACAATAGTGTTTGGGTTGGCCTCAAGCCATCTAAATGTATCTTTTTCATAATATCCACATTCATGAAATTTATTGATGCATCTTGTTCAACATGAGTCTTTGGTAAAGATATACCATTAATTTGTATAGTCACTACTCGATTCCCAAGATCAATGTATTTAGAAGGCATCTAAGACATGGTTTTTGACAATTGGCCAACTAATTTTATAATAGGGATATCCTTCTTTTTTCTTCCTACATTTTTAATGCAAAGATCCCTTCCAATATTGGTTTAGATAGGAATATCTTTCATAGCTTGAAGCAAGGGTATCTTTACACAAATATTTCGCAATTCAACCTCTAAATCATATTCTAGCAGGACATTAGGATTTTGACAAGTAACCTATCTAGATAGGGTGGTTGAGTGACATCCTGAGAGGGTTTAGGTTTTTTGGTAAAATTGATTGGTGCCGAGGGAATGTTTTCCTCTTCATCACGAGGAGAATCTTCCTCTCAGCTATGTGTGTCCTTATCTTCAAGAAGTTATTTTATTGGATGTTCATCTTGAATGATCACTGCAGGTACTGTTTTATTTAAGACCTTCCTGGATCTTAGTCGAATTTCACTAGTTGGAACTAAAGTGATAATGTAGGTAGGGAATGTTTGCAGCTCCATATTTTGTACAGGTTGAGATGGCCTATTATTAGGGTTTGGAATGGGTTTTGCATGTAATTGAGTAGTTTGAGGAGGATTTGGGTTTGGTGGAATTTGTTATTGGTTTAGATTCATGGGCAGAGCAAGTTTTTGTGGACTTGAATTCATAGGAATTTGTTGTTGGCTTGGATTCATGGGCAGAGCAAGTTGTTGTGGACTTAAATTCATAGGAAATTGTTTTTGAGGAAATGAAGGTAATAGTGGTGGGTTAAACCCTAGGAATAGTTGAGAAACATTTGGAGGATATTGTGTGTAGATTGGTTAAGACGCTATTTGGTATGGTTGTGGAGGAATATTCCCATAGGGAGTCCCCCTCCAACCTTGTTGCCAATAATTCCCTTGTGATGTATGAGGCCCCCATTAGGAGTAAGGCATTTGAGGGGCCCACTGTGGTTGTGCAAACTACATGGAAGGATCCTAAAACATGGAGGGGTTTTGTAGCCTCCATGGTCTCCTAGGGGGATAAGATGGAACTTGTGGTTCTATTCCCCATTTGTAAATGGCTTATAACCTAGGCAGTGAAGGGAATTCATTAGTTGGGTGTTTATCTATGCAAATTACACAGACCTCTATGGAATTAAAAGGGTATTCCTTTTCAGGATGCTTCTTCCTACAATGAGGACAAAATATAGCTAAAGAAATGTTTTCCTCTTCTTGTTTCCTCTTACTATTGAGGGTATCAATTTGATTACTAATTGTGTTAAGGATATCAGTTTTAAGGTTTTCGAATATATTTCCCAATTCTATTCTGGTTACACCACTTGTAGTGGGTTTTCCCACTCGACTTCTAAGTTCTCTTGAGATTTTCCCAACTTTAGCTTGGCTACTGGAGTAATTCTTGCAATATTCAGTAATTTCAAAAAATGATTTTTGATAAACATCCCTAGATCGCATGAGATTAAGTACTTCCATGCAGTCATCTCGTACTCCTTCTAGAAAAAAGGTTCTAACTCTAGCTAGGTCAAGAGCAACTTGATTGATTTTTTAGTAGTTGTAAAAGAACCTTTCTAAGTAGTCTTATAGGATTTCTTCTTCGGTTTGTTGCATTTTAAAGATGTCATTCTTGGCATCCCTAGGTCTATAGCAATCCTGGTATTTCTGGAGAAAGGCCACTTTCATATCATCCCAAGATGTAATAGTGTGTTCCCCTAGACTCATGAACCATCTCAATGAGGAGATGTCTTTCCTTCAGAAAATGATGGTTCAGACACTGGATTATCTGCAATGTTCCAATGTATTATCTTCAATGTATTTTGAAATTATTCTACCATTGTCTTTAATTTTTGCTCCAAGCTAATTTTCTAATGTCTCCTCTATTGTTACCACTAGAATTTCCTCCTTTACATTTTTCCTTACATAACGATTAGAATAATTATTTGGGTTAACAATTTTGGGACCATATAGGTTTTATGGGATTTTTGGTGAAACAAACCTACCTTTCCTACGTCTAATTCTTCTCATGAAATGAAAGCATAAAACTTTAACTGCTTGCCAAAATAGAGGATAACTTAAATTTGGAGAAACCCCACCATAGCGGATGTGTGGCTCTTCACTCACATCTTACCGTCTTCTCTTCGCCCTTAGGTCGTCCTCAATATCGTTCAAAACCCATAAAAAAAACAAATCATTACCTATTACCTTTTACAGTTCCTTTGCAACAATGCCAAAAATGTTGGGGAAATTATATGAATGATATATTGCCACAAATTAAATTATCAACTAGGGATTCATAATCAGTAGAGACAATACACTATATGTGCTGATAATGGATAAGTTCCCATGTCTGATGAGTATAGCCTAAATAAGAAGAATTCAAAAACAACACTCCATTTCACAAATTTCAATCTAACTTCCTCACACAATTTAAAGGCTAGAAAGAAAAACTCATAATAAAATCTCAACAAGTATGCGATCTAAAGATTTTTTCTCAGGTAATAAGTTTATCCATGTACAAGCTCATGAAATAAAAATATGGATTCAACTCTATTTTCCTGTAGAAACTAGCTTAAATCAATGTACTGCAATTAGGCATAAAGTAAAACAGTCATTCCTAATCTAACTAGTCTTAAAGGAAGCCATACATTCTTATACAAGAAATGTTAGGTATGACAAGGGTCTTCACTTAACAACACATGTTGGTGAATGGTGAGATATCTAATCTTAACTCTTCTTTTTCTTTAAAATAGAAATCAATAATTAAATATACAATCTAAGAAATAAACTTTGCTTTAATAAAACCAATGAGTTATCACTCAGAAACTAACATTTCCAGACTTATATTGCACACTCTCAAACAAATTATCTATATAGAATCAAAATTGGAATCATATGTAATACTTTGAAATTGAATTATAACACTAAGTCACACATACACCAAACTAAATTCACAATAACTGTAATGAAAACTTGCCTTGATCGTTTTGGTGGGCCCTTGCCAAGCTACCAAGGAAAGCTAAGAAAAATTACAGGTCTAAGGAATCTACCAACACATTGAATTCATCAATTGTTGCTTATATTATTGATTTAAAAAAGAAAAGATTACAAAATCTAATCTCTAGTATAATAGTAATGTTTACACCGATGTATATTTGTCTCTCCATTTCTCTCACTATCTTTGTAAACTAACTGAAATTTCAACTTTGTAATTAACTAACTCATATCATCTATGATCCTTCTCTTATTGAGGAATGGAAGTTACAAAAAACACATAAAAGATATGATCAAATCATTGTAAAACTATGCAATTCGCTTTCTTGGCTTCATTCTCATGACATACGGTGCATGAGTGATGAAGCATATCTCGATTTGCCATAAAAAGGTAATAAATTTGACCATCAGTTCCCTGGGTCTCATCGAAGGCATCCCACTTGAACCATAGAAGCTAAAGAGTCAAGTATGGTACCAGATGAACAAAGGAGGTACATGATGATCAGAGGTACCGGATGTACACAGTCGATATTGAATGAGTGCAGGTACCATACGAACACAGGTATGTGGGTACTAGATTACCACAGGTACCAGATGAACACGTGCACATGGGTACCTGACGAATGCAGGTGCACATGTACTAGATAAGTAGGACCAGGGTCTAAAAATATATGTGAGCTAGTCCAAATAGTTAGAGAGTATAAATAATCAATTATTTCATTCTTACTAACATGAAATCATAAAAACCATGCTTTAAATATGAATTACCTCATATATACACAAGGATGCTAAAAGTTATGTTTTTGAAGAAGGGTGGCAAGTGGTGAGTAGGTGTCGAGGTAAAGTTGGTAAAAAAAGAGGACAATATATGATATTAAGGCATCAAAAAGGAGACAGAACATTCACCCATGCCTAATTCATTGCATGTTGTCATGCAAAAAGTGTTGAACCATTCCTCAAAATTTAAAAAATGGAGTCTTCTTGCACTTTGCCTGAACATTGGATGTTTGGATCTAAGAGATTCACACCTGAATATTCTTCTTTGAGTTCCCTTTTAAAAACCCTGGTATAGTGTATGTGGTGAACAAACTTCTTAATCTTGGTGGAGACCTCATCATACTCATCTTGCTACCTTTGGCTATTCTCCTTTAATTGCTCATTTTATTTCTTGATGGACCTGTCTAATAACTTATAATCTTTCAATTTTTCCTTGATTTTTTCATTTTACATCTAAAGTTTCTTAATTGTCATTTGATCACTAGTTAGAAAACTAGCAGATTCAACTGTTACATGCTTATTGGTTTCTTTACTAGCCTCCACTTCTTTTTCACTAGCCTCAATTTATTTCCTTAACTCTTTCAAGGTTTCTATAACTAATTATTTTGTTTCACTAAGTGTTTCAACTTGTGCATGTTCTTTTTCATCTGAAGCAGAGACATCTATTGAATTTTCTAGAAGAGAAGGGGTATGCGTGGTCATTACCTGATGTGTCAAGCTCCTGGTAGTTCGTTGTGTAGGTGTTGATGAATGACCAGACTTGTTGTTAGGAGTGAGGATATAATCTTGAAAAAACCTCCTCTTCTTCCTTTTGGTCTGTAACATGGACTTTGCAACTTCTCCTTTTTGTGCATGTTTCTCCTTTCTTTCAAAAGTTTGTGCTATGTCACCCATTTCACTTGTTCTAGGCTTTCTCATCCTTTTAACCCTCGGCTCAGGAGTCTCTTCCTGAGGCAACTCAACAACTACCTATAAAATAGTACATGTGAGTTCTCCTCCTTCACTATCAACTTGCTTCCTTTTCTTCTTCTCACTCTTTGGAGTTTTACTTTGAATGGTTGAATCAAGAGAAGGGATTTTACCCTTTAATGATCACCTTGTTGGTGTAGGAGATTCCTTCTCCTCTATCGTTTTACCCTTGTCCGACTAACTCATGGATCTTGGTGATGTAGGGCCAATAATGCCTTCTTTAGATTTCGTCTTCCTTTGTTTCTTCTTACTACTATCCACTGGCTTGTTTTGTTCTATGGTTTTGGAACTTCCTTCCAGAGCAAAATTCTATTTGAGTAGCTTTTTCCAGCTACTACCCATCTTCCTTATCTCATGAGTAACTAATATTTTTATCACCCCATGATGATAAATACTAGTCTCAACCTTTTTGGAAATTGATTTAACCCCTCTTACCATCTTGTTCAAACTCATCTAGAGGAAATATGGGAAGTTTATTTGGGGTCCTCCTTCAAAATGTAACAAACGTCTTAAATGGTAAAGAAAAGTGACTGCATACCTTCCTCAACATGTTAAGAATCTCTATAAGCTATTAATTATCAGCCTATATTCCTCTTTAATCCAATTCCTAGGAATACCCTTGGACCAGTCAGGGTTCAAATGTTTGGGTTCTAAGAACTTTCAACATAGGTCTTTGTTAATATTGACACCTTTGAAGTATTTCTCCCCTACAGCTGGTAATCCTGTAGCCTCTGCTATGGTGGATTATGTGATTTATAATTGCAGACCTCCTCGCTGAACATACTCGTCATCATAACTTTGAGTGAAGGAGTGAGAAACCCTCTCATGGTATCCCTTAAACTTCTCCAAAAATAAAATCCAACCAACTTGCTCGAAATTTTCTTTGCACAACTAATATTCTTATGTTTCCTGGTAAAAATGGAACACTGGTTCATCTCGTTCTAACCTAATGCCAACTTTAATCACTAGCCTTGGATAATTTCCATGGATAGAGCTCGAAAATGGTTGAGTACTGGAAGTAGCAGAGTACCAAAAATAATAGATTATCGAAAATGACGGAGTTCTGGAAGTGGGTTATGGCAAGAATGTGACAGAGCTAGTGCTAGATGGATGAGTGGGATGAAGTCTAAATGGTATGCAAGAGACAAATTATGCTCATCTAGATGGTGAAACCATCCAGAAGAGCATTTATAATTATGAAAGGAGATGGTAATGGTCAAATGGTTTCCATAATTACAAGGTGAGCGCATACAGGATGATGGCGATAAGCTTATTTGGACGTTCATCTCTGTTAATGATGTCAAATTAATTCAATTGCAAGTTAGATGCAATGGAGAGAACATGGTTGATTGGACCCATACATCGGTACAAGACAGTCAATGTCATGGTTTCATTAATCATGCATTTTATGGTTATGGGGTCGTGGTAAAATCATTGTTTAAACAACCCACATAAGTAGAAGCTCTATCATGATATATTCAAATACATTTGCTCAAATTATGATTGGCATCTGCCTAATCACACCCTTGATTATCCCATTCAATCATATCATAAAAATGTTATTTTCTTAGAAAATAGGGGAATAAAGGCAAGTACTTTAGGATTAGGATAACGTCTTAACAACTGATGGTAATAAAATTTTATGAGGGTAATTATATATTCATCACATGATTAATATGAATCTTAATAGAAGAGAATAAAACATTGACCTCATACCTCTGTTACCGGATTAACACAATAAATGTTTTTTTAATACCGCATGAAAACTATTTTCTAGTATTGGATGAATACAAAAGGCTGCCTTCCAGTACCAGATGAACACAGGAGGCCTCCTTACAGTGCTGAATGAATACAGGGAGTTTTTCTTTAGTGCTGGATGAAATTTTAATATGATACCCAGATGTATAATTTACAAATTGGAATCCTATAGTCTTCTCCATGTAGCTCAGCATGTTTTGAGGGTCAAGTTGAAGTAGGTGCTAGTGATTAGTGATGTTGTATGTGAATTAATTATTCTAGAAGGATTACACTCAACACACTGGTACAAGAACTTTGAAATTGCAGTGGAAGTGTCATAAAATAAGGCAAAAGAATTCAATGCTCGGGCTCCAAGCTCTGTAATAAGAAGTTATTCTCTAGTTGGACAACCTCCTCTTTTTGGAACCAAACTAACCACTTCTTCCATTGCCACTTCCATTTTATCAGAAATTAAACATAACTACTACTATTCTGTGGATTTTTCTTGAGCCCAGATCAATTAATGCTTGCTGATATTTTCAATTTTATGGAGTCTAAAAAACTTAAATAAAACTCCATTTCACTTACCCATGGACTTTTCCCAAGCTTGGGCTAGTTCATGCTCGTTGGTGTTTTCAATTTTAAGGAGTCTGAAAAATTGAAAGAAAACTCCATTTCACTTGCTTGTGGATTTTTCTTGAGCTCGACCTATTTCTTACTCGCCAATGTTTTCAATTTTAAGGAGTTTGAAAAACCTAAAGAGAACTCCAAACGTTCCTTTTCCATAAATAATTCACCAAGGCTGGTTAAAGGAATAAACTTACACCTCATAAATGTCCTCCTCTATTGTCTATCTATAGGGAAGAAAACACAGTTAGTAATACCAACATAATTATCCAATAAACATACGTATATACATATATGTACAATGTTAAATTAAATTATATAGCAAAACTTACAATGGTGGATCAACAAGAGGAGAACTGCTCTTTCTAACCAAATGCATTTTAGAATTTTGAAGAACATGTTTAGTGAAATCCTCGTTAGAGAGTGGCTTATGATAAAATTTCAATTGATGTCCATTTATGACAAGGGAAGTTTGATCTACATCGATTTTTTTTATCTTGAATGAGCTATTGTCATAAACTGTATCTACCTCATAATGTCCAAGCCATCATGTTGTCAATATTCCTTTGAAATCCTTAAACCTATTGTCATGCAACAAAGCCCAATCCCCTGGTTGAAAATGTTTCTTCTTTATAAAGTTATCAATAAATTTAGTTCTTTGATCCTGAAAAAGCATCATCCTTTGAAGAGCATCTTGTCTAATCTCATCCAATGCATTCAATTCCATTAGTCTTTGTTTATGTGCCTCATCTATATCCATTCCTAGATGCATGGCAGTCCTGAAGGTTTTAAGTTGGAATTCTATAGGAAGCAAAACCTATTTTCCGTAAGCCATCTCATATGGAGACTATCTTGTTGTGTTTCTCTTGGTTGTCCTATAGGCCCACAAAGATTCCAGTAACCTATCAACCCAGTCTTTATGATGTAGTTGTATTGTTTTGGTGATAATGGCCTTGATTACTTTATTGGTGGACTCTACATGTCCATTCACCTGGGGGTGATAAGGTGTAGATTTCCGGTTTCTGGTTTTATACTATTCTGTAATAGATTTGACCAATTTGGAAGTGAATTGAGTGCCTTGATCAAAAACTATTTCCCTTGGTACACCAAAATAGGTAAATATATCTTCAAATAAAAAGTTAGCAATAGATTTTTCATTAGCATAGTATAGTGATTTAGCTTCTACCCTTTTGGTTACATAATCCATACATACCATAATATATTTCTTCTTTTTGGACATAGGAGAAATTGGTCCTAAAAAATATAATGCACATTTATCAAAAGGTTCAATGACTACCTATGCTTGGAGAGGAATTTCATCTGCCGGGATAGGTTTTCCCATCCTTTGATAGTTATCACAGTTGGCCACATATTTCTTTGCGTCCTTGAAAATGGTGGGCCAATAATACCTGGATTGTAATACTTTATATGAAGTTCTTTTGTGTGTGAAATATCCACCACATGGCTCTTTATGAAAATCTTTTGAAATGTCTTGCATATCATCTTCTCGTACACATCTTCTAATCACTATATCTAGACTAGTACAGTATAAACATCCTCATGCCACATATAATTAGCACCAAGTTGTATGATTCTATGTTTTTCTCTTGAAGACAAATTTTGTGGCAACTTTCTTGTAATCAGGTAATTAGCTACATCTACATACCAAGGAGTATAAGTAGAAATAACAAATAAATCCTCATCAGGAAAATCATCATTAACTGGTGCACTATTAGTTCTATGGACAACACTAGATAGAAAATCAATGACAAGATTATCTGTTAAAATTGGCAACTAGGGCCAAACTCCATGTGGGTCAACTTATTTATGGCAACTAATATTTTTATTTGATCCCTCTCATTGAGAGGTGTAGGATTGATCTAACGATCATCCGATTCTGATAAGTATTCATGGAGTTATGAATTTATTTTGATTATGGAATTATTATCAAGCCGACCAACAACTTGAGCAGGCTCAAAAGCCCAATAGACATGCCTATTCATCATCCATGTTTTAGTATAAATATAGAGGACTTCAAGTCATTTCAACACACACTTGGGATCTCTTCCTCTCTCTACTTGTCTTTGGGTTTTAGTAGGAGGAGAGATCCTAAGGGATAACACTACCCTGATCCAGAAAGACGGAACTGCCGAAAAAGCCAGAAAAGCTAGAACTATCGGAAAATCCAGAAAAGTTGGAAATGTTGAAAAAAGCTAGAAAAGCCAAAACTAACAGAAAAGTCGAAAAAGTCAAAAAATCCGAAACAGTCGGAAACGATGGAAAATTCAGAACTGTCGAAAAGGCCGGAAAAGCTGGAACTACCGAAAAAGTCAGGACTGTCGTAAAAGTCAAAACTATTGGAAAAGATGGAAAAGACGGAACTATCAGAAAAGCCGGAACTACCAGAAAAGCCAAAAAATTCGAAAAAGCCGGAAAAGCTGAAACTACCTAAAAAGTCGGAACTGCTGGAAAAGCTAGAACTGCTAGAAAAGTCGGAAAAGCCAAAACTGCCAGAAAAGATGAAACTGCTAGAAAAGTCGAAACTGTCAAAATTGCCAGAGAAGCTGAAAAAGCTAGAGCTGCCAAAAAAGATGGAACTATCAGAAAAGTCAAAATTGTCAGAAAAGCTAGAAATGTCGGAACTGCTGGAACTATTAGAACTGCAAGAATTGCCGAGAATAGCCAGAACTGTCAGAACTGCAGGGAATGGCTAGAATTGTCGAGAAGGAAACATGGTGCAACAATGGCACATAATGTAGTACAGTGATGATGGGTGTAGCATGGTGGAATGCGGTGAGGTGCAGCATCATGATGAAATGCAACATAATGATAGGTGAAGGAGTCACCTTGGAGAATCAGTTGAAGTAGCATGTCTTCAACTGATCTCATGTATCATCTTCTTAGAGATGATCTATGCTCTTATCTAGATAAGTCAAAGTGTTGACTTCTATTCTAAATGTAGTATCTCTCTCTCTCTCTCTTTCTCTGATGAACTTTGAAGAACATAAAAGAATAATTAATCAAGGGTTTCCCCACATTGTGGGGTTTGTTCCTGGCTAGCGCCACATCTTGTGTCCTCTTGTCTTGGCTTGTCTTATGTGATTTATATTTATGTGCTATTTGCAGTTTAATTTAATGTTGATGTGATTACTTATCTGGAAAAGATAATGAGCTAACTGTGAAAATTGAAATAAATTTCTCTAGAATAGAACATACCTAAAATTAACATGGTATCAGAGTTGAGGTGAAGGCAATGCCCAAGCAAGAGTGAAAGAGCAATCACCGAAGATAGTTGGGAAAAGACAAAAGGATTAATGGATTCCTCATCCCTCTTCAAACTCACTGAGGGTGAAGTTGAAGAAGAGAATATTATCAAAATGGCGCCGCAGAAGATTCTGATGGCCTACCTAAAGATCACTTCATTGGGAATTTCAGATCTAACAGTGGAAGGAAAGGCAGATGCCTTGGTTGCAATAAGTTTGGCCATTATGCGAAGGAGTGTCTAAATGGTAGAGACACATCTCTTGATGAAGATAACAATCCTTCTAGGGACATCTTCAATGATCAAAGGAATGACAGGTAATGGAGGTCATCAAGGAAATGGTCGACTCTTCAAAGAAAGCAAGGAACCCCAGGTATGAAGAATCAAATGTTGTTTCTGATAAGATAAAGAAGTGTTATCTTGTATTGGCACTCTCCTTCAGATTCTTTGGGAATCTGGCTTATTGATTGTAGTGCTTCAAGGCACTTCATTGGATATATGGGTGCACTCTCTAATTTGGTAGAGATAGAAACAATTGTGGGATTATACTTGGAGCCGCAACCACCTATCTCGGAAAGGGTGTAGGGAATGTTATCCCTCAGTTGAATGAGGCTAACTCAATTCATTCATAGAATTTATTTTATGTACCTGATCGCAAGAAGAACCTGGTGTCCATTTCAACAATGGAAGTCAAAGGTTTCAGGGTGGCACTCATCGATGGAAAGGTATGTGTTTGAAAATAGAATTTTCAAAGATGTTTTTGAGTTCAGGGTTGTATCAAGTTGTAGGAAGTCCACTGGGGATCATGTCCATTGACACATAGCACCGAAGGTCTATGAGTTAGATGGTGACAGGGATGCCTGAATTCAAAAAGAGCATGAAAGTACATGTCTGAGATTGATGATCAGGAATCTCACGTATGCAGCTGGAAGAAAGCCCTCTATGGCTTGAAGAAAAACTCCTCGAGCATAGTATGAGAGGATTGATAGCTGTCAGATGAAGCTGAGATTCACTAGGAGTGAAACTGATCCAAACCATTACCCGAAGGTTGTGGATGATAGACCTCTCATACCAGCACCTTATGAGGATGACCTATTTCTGACAGGTGTAGACCCTCTCATTTGCATAAGTAAGAGGGAGTTGGATTCTGAATGTGGAATGTTAAACTACAAGCCTGTGACTACCTCGAAGATCTTAACTTTCAGAAGTTATATGGTAGTGATGTCGTACTAGATTTGGGAAATGCCTCTAAGTTTCATAAACTCATTCACGTTGATGTTCTTGGTGAACTTATGTTTGAACATATGTTTTGCAGTTAGCATGGTGAGCTCACATTTGGTGGAGCCTCACTGGATTGGTGCCAAGAATCTTCTAAGATATCTTCAAGGCACAATCTCTCATGGATTTAGATACACTACAGGAAATATGAAACTGCATGATTATTCGAATGCTGAGTGGGCAAGCAGTGTGGAGGATCACTAGAGCACTTCTTAGTGCTGGTTCTCTTTAGATTCTGCTTCGATATCATGGATGAGCAGGAAACAGAAATCGGTTACTATAAGCACCGCCGAGACCGAATACACAGCTACGAGTATGATCTCATGTGAAGCTGCATGGCTGCAGAAGCTATTAAGTGAGATGTTTGTACACATGATGAATACCACTATGATTCTTTGTGACAACCAGAGGTGGGATTCAATTATTGAGGAATCCCGTATTCGATGATTTCTCTAGCTGATAGACATCAGATACTCCCTTATCTAGGATATGGTAAGTCGATGAGTGAGTAGGCTCCATCGCATTGAGACTGATGTACAGGTTGTAGAAATTTTGTCAAAACCCCAGGGAAATTTCAAATCTATGATTTTCCTGAACAACATGGAGTTGTTGAGAGACCTTCTTATAAGGGTCCTACATGTTGCATGCATTGAGCTCTGGGAGCTCTGGGGAGCTTGGGGTACTTACTGGAGCAACATACGACCACAGGACGACTCACCCTCCCCTGGTGGTGCGCTATGAATAGGATGATTAGTTCTCCTGTGGGCCGGGATGATTAGTTCTCCCATGGCAACTATGTAGTAGGATGATTAGTTCTCCTGTGAGGTCTGGATGACGTGTTCCCCATGACAATTATGTAGTAGGATGATTAGTTCTCCTGTGAGGTTTGGATGATGTGTTCTCCATGACGATTATGTAGCAGGATGATTAGCTCTCCTTTGAGGCCTGGATGATGTGTTCTCCATGGCGATTGTGTAGCAGGATGATAAGTTCTCCTGTGAGGACAGGGTTGATTAGTTCTCTTATTGAGGCATCCTACCCATGCAGTCTGGAACTCATGGGAAGTACCTCTCATCTCATCAATGAGCAGGGAAATGAGGATAGAGACCATAGTAGTACTAAAGGACACATCGTTGTATCTACCATACTCCCTATGCTAGGATGACCTTCATTGATCTGGGATCAATGATACCGGTTTGGGACCATTTGTAGGAGTTTTACCTACTATGACGTTGACTTCGGGTTGGTTGAGACTGGTCTTGGACCAATGGTACATACTCTGAGATTGATTTCGGGTCAGTGGAGGATTGGTCTGGGACAGTGAGAGTGGTACATACTATGACACTGACTTTGGGTCGGTTGAGACTGGTCCGGGACTAGTGGTACACACTATGAGACTGGTGATACTGTTATGGGACCACTGGTAGGAGTGGTACCCACTATGACGTTGACTTTGGGTTGGTTGAGACTGGTTTGGGACCAGCGGTATGCACTCTGAAACTAACTTTGGGTTAGTGGAGAATGGTATGAGACATTCTCGATCAATTCTTCTTCTTCATGGTTCAACAGAGCTAAGCAAAGCAGAGATGAGAAGAGTAGTGCAAAGCCAATAGAGCTGAGCAGAGATAATAGAGTTGAGCAGAGTAGTGTAGGGCACTGTTATCACCCCAAGAAACTCACCTAGGTTGTATATCAGTGATGCTCGGGAACATTACAAACTCAACAAAAATGTTGGATAAATGATAGATGAATGAAAGAAATGCTGCATATTCAAGCCAGATAACCACTCCTACTATGATTGACCCCAGACATGGGTGAACACCCCCAGACTACAAGGCTTTTAACCACCAATTACTCACAGTTTAAGGAAAAGGTGATAATGGAAAAGACTGACCACACTAGCAGATGCACAGGACCCTGTGATGGCAGCAGATGCACAGGACCCTGTGATGGCCGGCTGCAACCAGTTTAAAGGTCTGTAAATCTAATATTTAATACACAGATAGGATGACAACTCTCTATGCATTAAAACAATAGAAACCTGCAAGCAATTTAAATGAAACAGTTAAATTCTAACATAGATGTGGGATGACAACCCCACTACTGCTAAAACAAATAGCGCATCAACAACTGCAAAACAGGCACAGCCTGGAACAAGAAGAAGAAGTGGAAAGTGAGAAAATGACAGCAAAAGAAGCTTGTATTAGTTGGAAATGAAGACTAGACGCTACAGGTTGCATAATAGTTACAGTCTCCAGAAGCTGAGCCTTACAACATACTAACTCTCATCTAACACTCCTCCCTACTTACATTGTGTTTCTGGCTATTTATAGAGTTTGTTTTACAAAAATCTCTGCTAGGCTATGTGTGGAGGTGTCTTAATGGACCACCAACCACATTTACAATTAGATATGGGCCTCTGATACAATCTACTAATTTAAATGGACAAAATTGACTCGTTCTGGCGCTTTGTAGTCCTGCTCGGGCAGATGAAGTAAATTATGGATGAAATTCCATGCCTGATAAATGCTTTTCACTGTTCGAGGTCGTCCTTATTTTCCTTCGGCCATTCTGTTCTTTAAATGCAGTTAGTGAGGAGTAATGGCGCAAAGTGCTGGATCTCACCTTCTTCCTCCTTCGGGAGCACAAAACAGGTTAAAGGCATAAAGACAGTATGGCGGAGGCGTGCACTGGGCAAGAAGCAAGACAAAGACATATAACAACCATTGGATCACAGAGATCAATGGTGGAGATTGTTGGTGGGAGGAATAAGGAAGAAACAGGTGGAGATAAACAAGAGCCATCAGATCAGGGAGTAGTGGATCTAACAGTCGTCGCACACGAAAGATGTACGGACAATATTGGGCAGGGTACAAAGGGTCGCGATCACAATATCGCAACGCGGAAGACAAGGGCAGAGCCTTAACACACATGGCTACGATATGCAATAGCAATCAGATCACATCGCATAATCACATCAACGGAGAAGACATGGGGTGTAACGAAGGCAATAGGGCATAGACGCGATTTGTGATAGCGATTAGATCGCATCGCAACATCGTGTCGGAAGAATTCAAGAGAACAGATTGTGGCAGCGGGCATGGATGCGATTTGTGATCTGATCACATCGCAAGGGGAAAACAAGGGTAGCGGTGCTAAGGGAGTGTTGGGAGGATAAAGGAGAAGGAGAAGGAAGAGGGTCACAAGCTTTCTTTAAGCACAAACACACCACCAGACCCAAGTTATACCCTTCACTGCTGAATCTTGTAGCAGAGCTAACATTGGCTCCTTTTGGGGATGAGATCCTCCCTGCGAGGTCTCAAGAACCTGCAGACCAATGCCTTCCTGCAAAATTAGCTTGAAAACTTTGACTAGTATCCATTGGGTATGGAGTCACTAAGCATACAACAAAAAACTGTAAAAGAACAGGATTACAATCAATAAAACCCGAAGATTTAAACTTCAAAATTTGCCCATCAGTTGGGCCACCAAAATTATTGCCTGTCATCTGGTTCATCATAGATCAGCAGGACAGGATTTATTTGATCCTCCACCTCAAACAGTTTAAGACATTTGAGCTTATCAGGCAGACATGGATCAAATTTCATTTTCCCTCTATGTATTTTCCTCCTTGGATGTTCTTTAGAGGAGCCTTTGTAAACCTGCTGAATAATCACTGCTGCTGTGTACCTATTTCTATCTTCTATGGCCTGCAAAATAAATATGAAAAATGCATCATTGTTTTCTTGCACAGGGAACACAAAGATATCATCTACTCCTTCATTTTTCTTAGAACACTCCTCATCCAAGGAGGAGTCCCAAAACTGCGCATCTTCTTCCTTTGTGATCTAGCAAGTTGCCCTTTCTTGCTGTGTGGAGGCCACCTGGGCAGGCATCAGAATATTAAGACTTAGGTGATCAGTCTCAACCTTGAGCATTGAGCTATTTCCTGCCTCAGTGTTCAAGGGGAAACTTGGAGGGATTGTTATTTGAGTAGACAGAGGGACGAAAGATGATGGGGAGCTTTCCTCTCCCTTACTAATCACTGGGCTGGGGATGACTTCAGGTTGTTTGACTTGTAGATCTTTATTATTTTCCCAATGCTTTAAAAATGCATCATCTAAAGCATAAATGTCTGCAATGGACCTAGGGGGTAAATTTCTAAACCATTTTCTAGCCTCCCCATATAGGCTTTGGACAAGAACCCTCATCCACACATCCTCTTCATAGATATCCAGGTTATCAGCATAATAATAAAAAGACTCTAGATGCCCTTCTGCTGATATTCCTTTTTCACCAGTAAAGATAGTCTCCTACAGGCATGGCATTCAAAGGGCTAGGGAAGACCAGGGGTCTATACCTAGCAGCAATAATTCGTTCTATCTTTGTAAGAGCTTGCTGGCCTGCTATAACTGAGCTATACGAAAAGGATACTGGTGAACTGAGTGGAATGAATCAATGAAAAGAATGACAGAGATAGAGGAATATGATGGACAACATGGATGCTTCTTTCAATTGAGGTCCGAAAGGGAAATGAACGAATAAGGAGCTTTATGAATCTTTGCAGGTTATCTTTCACTAACAGAGACACATACGAATTTTTAAGGCTTACCCGATCCTGATGTTCCTTTATGCAAAGTTTTCTTCTGCTTAACGATCTTCTCAGGATCAGGCACTGGCTAGCTAGTGATTTCTGAAGATTTCTTCGAACATGCCTCATGAACTGAACCAGAACTACAATGTGAAGTCACCACCAGGTAGGTCCTCCAGTAGAGTCGCCAGACAGATGATTACAACCAAAAATGTGTCCAGACTTTGTCTATCATCAAAATATGGAACTATGTCATTCTCCCAGGGAAGCGAAGCTTCGATTCTCCTCTCCTCGACAACGGCGCCAATTAATGTTATTACCCCAAGAAACTCACCTAGGTTGTATATCAGTGATGCTTGGGAAAATTACAAACTCAACAAAAATGTTGGATAAATGATGGATGAATGAAAGAAATGTTGCATACTCAAGCTAGATAACCACTCCTACTATGATTGACCCTAGACATGGGTGAACACCTCCAGACTACAAGGCTTTTAACCACCAATTACTCACATTTTAAGGAAAAGGTGATAATGGAGAAGACTGACCACACCAGCAAATGCACAGGACCTTATGATGGCCGGCTGCAACCAGTTTAAAGGTCTGTAAATCTAATATTTAATACACTGACATGATGACAACTCTCTATGCATTAAAACAATAGAAACCTGCAAGCAATTTAAATGAAACAGTTAAATTCTAACATAGAGGTGGGATGACAGCCCCTCTATTGCTAAAACCAACAACACATCAACAACTACAAAACAGGCACAGCCTGGAACAAGAAGAAGAAGTGGAAAGTGAGCAAATGACAACAAAAGAAGCTTGTATTAGTTGGAAATGAAGACCAGATGTTGCAGGTTGCATAATAGTTACAGTCTCCAGAAGTTGAGCCTTACAACACACTAACTCTCATCTAACACTCCTCCCTACTTACATTGTGTTTCTCGCTATTTATAGAGTTTGTTTTACAAAAATATCTACTAGCCTATGCGTGGAGGTGTCTTAATGGAACACCAACCACATTTACAATTAGATATGGGCCTCTGATACAATCTACTAATTTAAATGGAAAAAACTGACTCATTTTGGCACTCTGTAGTCATACTCAGGCAGATGAAGTAAATTATGGATGAAATTCCATGCCTGATAAATGCTTTTCACTATTCGAGGCCGTCCTTTTTGTCCTTCATCCATTCTGTTCTTTAAATGAAGTTGTGAGGAGTAATGGTGCAAAGTGTTGGATCTGGCCTTCTTCCTCCTTCGGGAGCACAAAACAGGTTAAAGGCATAAAGATAGTATGGTGGAGGTGTGCACTAGGCAAGAAGCAAGACAAAGACAGATAACAACCATTGGATCGCAGAGATCAATGGTGGAGATTACTGGTGGGAGGAATCGGGAAGAAATAGGTGGAGATAAACAAGAGCCGTCAGATCAGGGAGTAGTGGATCTAACGGTTGTCGCACGCGAAAGATGTACGGATGATATCAGGCAGGGTACAAAGGGGTGCAATTGCAATATCGCAATGTGGAAGACAAGGGCGGAGCCATAACACACATGGCTGCGATATGCAATAGCGATCAGATCACATTGCATAATCACATTGGTGGAGAAGACATGGGGCGTAATGGAGGTGATAGGGCATGGACGCGATTTGTGATAGTGATCAGATCGCATCGCAACATCGCGTCAGAAGAAGTCAAGAGAACATATTGCAGCAGCGGGCATGGATGCGATTTGCGATCTGATCGCATCGCAAGGGGAAAACAAGGGTAGCGGGGCTAAGGGAGTGTTGGGAGGATAAAGGAGAAGGAGAATGAGGAGGGCCACAAGATTTCTTTAAGCACAAACACACCACTAGACACAATTTATACCCTTCACCACTAAATCTTGTAGCAGAGCTAACAGGCACTAATGGCAGAGATAGTACAATCGGACATATGGATCAGTGGATGGAGTTCTCCCTAGTTGAGAGGAAGTGTTAAAATTGGAAAATAGGGCCAGACTCCATGTGGGTCAGCTTATTTATGGTAGCTGATATTTTTATTGGATCCCTCTCATTGAGAGGTGTAGGATTGATCTAAAGATCATGCAATTCCGATAAGTATTCATGGAGTTATGAATTTATTTTGATTATGGAATTATTATCAAGCCGACCAGCAACATGAGTAGGCTCAAAAGCCCAATAGACATGCCTATTTATCGTCTACATTTTAGTATAAATATAGAGGAATTCAAGTCATTTAAACACACACTTCGGATCTCTTCCTCTCTCTACTTGTCTTTGGGTTTTAGTAGGAGGAGAGATCCTAAGGGATAACGCTTCCCTGATCCAGAAAGCTGGAAAATCTGGAACTGCTGAAAAAGCCAAAAAAGCTGGAACTGTTGGAAAAGCCAGAATTGCTGGAAAAGATGGAAAAGCCAGAACTACCAAAAAATCCAGAAAAGTCAGAAAAGCCAGAACTGTCGAAAAAGTCAGAAAAGTCAAAACTGCCGAAAAGACAGAAAAGTCAAAACTGCTAGAAAAACCAGAACTGCGAGAAAAGCCGGAATTGCTAGAAAAGTCGAAACTATCAGAAAATATGGAAAAGCCAAAACTGTCGGAAAAGCCAGAACTACCAGAAAATCTAGAAAAGTTGGAAAAGTTGGAACTATCGGAAAAGCTAGAACTGCCGAAAAAGCCAGAACTACCGGAAAATCCAGAAAAGCTAGAACTACTAGAAAAGCTGAAAAATCCAAAACTGCCAAAAAAACTAGAACTTCTGGAAAATCCATAACTGCCGAAAAATTCGGAATTGTTGGAAAAGCCGGAACTGCCGGAAAATCTGGAAAAGCCGAAACTGTTGGAACTATCAGAACTGCAGGAACTACCGAGAATAGCCGGAACTATCAGAACTGTAGGGAACAACAAGAACTGCTGGGAAGGCAACATGGTGCAGCAATGGCACATAATGTAGTGCAATGATGATGGGTGTAGCATGGTGCAGCACAGTGAGGTGCAGCATGATGCTGAAATGCAACACAACGATAGGTGAAGGAGTCACCTTGGAGAATCAATTGAAGTAGCATGTCTTCAACTGATCTCATGTATCATCTTCTTAGAGATGATCTATGCTCTTATCTAAATAAGTCAAAGTGTTGACTTCTATTGTAAATGTACTATCTCTCTCTCTCTCTTTCTCTGTTGAACTTTGAAGAACATAAAAGAAGAATTAATCAAGGGTTTCCCCACATTGTGGGGATTGTCCCTGGCTAGCGCCACATGTTGTGTCCTCTTGTCTTGGCTTGTCTTCTGCGATTTATATTTGTGTTCTATCTGCAGTTTACTTTAACGCTAATGTGATTGCTAATATGGAAAAGATAATGAGCTAACCGTGAAAATTGAAATAAATTTCTCTAGAATAGAACATACCTAAAATTAACATTATCTTTTCCTAGTCTCTCAAAGATAATAATACTAAATTCTTGTAGTAGTAACAACCATCTAGTAACACATGCATTAGTGATAGGTTTATTCATTAAAAATATAATATATGAATGGTCTATGTGTACAAAAACTTCATACCTGGTTATATAATGGCATGAACTACTCATAAGAATTCTTTTTCAGTGATCATGTAGTTTAGTTATGTAGGAAAGTGATCTTTGCTAAAAAAATAGATGGCATACGGAATTTTATTCTCTCCTTGGCCCAAAACAACCCCCAACGTTGTGTCTGAGGTATCAGTACATATATGAAAAGGGAGGGCTCAATTTGGTCCTCTTAGAATTGGCCAGTTGACAATTTTTGTTTAAGAGTTTCAACAGAAGGTTGACACTAAGAATCCCACTGGAATTCTACATCTTTGGTTAAAAGTTTGAACATAGGGGCAACTATGGTTGTAAAATTTTGAATATATATTCTATAATATCTGACCCCCTAGAAAGCTTCTAACTTCTTTTTGAGATCTGGGAGTTTTGATTTGAGCGATTATTTCGATCTGAGCAGGGTCTACTCTTATTGCAGTCCCATAAATATGATGGCCTAATACAACATCCTCTGTAAGCATCATTCTAGATTTTTCATTTCTAAGGGAAAGGCTGGTTTCTTGACATCCGATTAAAACTTTATCTAGGTTTTCTATCTTCCCGATATACTGTGAAGTCATCCATATAGACTTCCACACAGCCTTGGGTTAGATTAAAAAAATAGTAGGGACAATGCTTTGAAAGGTGGTAGGGGCATTACATAACCCAAAAGGAAGCACCTTGTAGGCATAATTACCCCATGGACAAGTAAATGTAGTCTTTTCTTAGTCTTTGGGTTCAATTTGGATATGATTATAACCACTAAATCCATCCAAGAAGGAGAAATACTTCTTCCTGGATAAAGTATCCAATACTTGATCAATGAAAGGCAAGCGAAAGTAGTCTCTAAATGTAGCCTTATTTAGTTCCCTAAAATCCACACAAATCCTCCATTTACCTTTTTTCTTAGGTACAATGACTTGTGGTGATACCCACTTACTATCAGAAATAGGGTAAATGAAGTTAGAATTTAAGAGCTTTCGAAGTTCTTCTTTTACTATATATTTTAGGGCTTGGTTCATCCTTATTTGAGGCTGCCTCACTGGTCTAATTTCATCATTAGTATAGATGTGATGCACGTAGGTGTCGGGGTGGATCCCTTTCATATTAGAATAATCCCATGCAAAAGAACCGCATTGGCTTTTAATCATTTGAACCATTTTCTCTTATTGCTCTACTTCTAGACCAAAATTAACCTTAACCTTCCCATGTTGTTGTTATGACAAACAATGTGGAGGTAGAGGGATGACATGTTTCCTGAAATTCAGAACTGAAAATGTGCTCATATTCTTGAAAGGATTGTGGAAAATCAGTACATCGTGTTATGTTTAAGAACAAGTTCAAACTCAATCTTCGGTTTGTTCTTGAAGACCTTTAGACTGTTCAATTGTTAATAATGGTTCAGTACATTCCTCCTCTCCATATGGGTTCTCTATCCATAAGGGGATTTATGTAGTAAGCTGGGCAGGAGGAAATAAGCTAATTTTTTTGTTTTGACATCCATTGGAAATGGTCATCTCTCCAGTCCTGCTACCAATAAAGGCATCAACAATGGCGAGTCAAGGTCAGCCCGGTACTATTAGATGTCCAGGTTTAGAGGATTTTGGATGGATGACAAAGAATTCCGCAGGATATTCCCAAGAATCTAGTACGACTGTTATGTCATCCAGGCTTCTTGCAGGTTTAAGGATGGATTTCTCTACTAACTCCAATAGTGTTTGGGTTGGCCTCAAACCTTCTAACTGTAGCTTTTGGATAATATCCACAGTCATGACATTTATTGTTGCACCTAGGTTAACAAGAGTGTTTGGTAAAGATATACCATTAATCTGTATGGTCACTACCTGATTCCCAGGATCAGTGTATTTAGAAGGCATCTCTAACATGGTTTTTGAAAATTGACCAACTACTTTTATAATAGGGGGATCCTTCCTTTTTCTTATTATAGTTTTAATGAAAATATCCCTTACAATCTTAGCATATATAGGAATATCTTTGATATTTTGAATTAAGGGTATCTTTACACAAATATTTCGCAATTCAACCTCTAAATAATATTCTAGTGGGACCTTAGGCTTTTTGACAAGAAATCTCTCTGGATAGGATGGTTGAGTGACCTCCTAAGATGGTTTAGGTTGTTTGGTAGAATTTATTAGTTATGAGGGAGTGCTTCCTCTTCATCGGGAGGAAAATATTCCTCTTTGTTACGTGTGTCCTTATCTTCAATAGGTGATTTTGTTGGATGTTCTTCTAGAATGATCACTGCAAGTCCTGTTTTATTTAAGACCTTCTCAGATCTTAGTCAAATTTCAATGATTGGAATTGAAGTGCTAGTGTAGGTAGGGAAGGTTTTCAGCTCCATAATCTATACAGGTTGATCTGGCCTATTATTAGGGTTTGGAATGGGTTGTACAAGTAATTGAGTAGTTTGAGGAGGATTTGGGTTTGTTGTCATTTGTTGTTGATTCAGATTCATGGGTAGAGAAAGTCTTTGTGCAATTGAATTCATAGGAAGATGTTGTTGACTTAGATTCATGGGAAGAGAAATTTTTTGTGGACTTGAATTCATAGGCAGTTATTGTTGATGAAATGAAGGTAATAGGGGTGCATTAAACCCTACGTTAAACCCTAGCAATATTTAAGAAATATTTGGAGGATATTTTGTGTATATTGGCCAAGAAGATGTTTGGTATGGTTGTGGAGGAGTATTCCCATAGGGATTCCCCCTCCAACCTTTTTTCCAAGAATTCCGTTGTGATGGTTGAGGTCCCCATTGGGAGTAAGGCATTTGAGGGGCCCACTGTGGTTGTACAAACTGCATGGAAGGGTCCTAGAACATGGAGGGGTTTTGTTTCCTCCATGGTCTCTTAGGGGGATAATATGGATCTTGTGGTATTTTTCCCCCTTTGTAAATGGATTGAAACCTAGGTATTTAAGGGCATTCATTAGTTGGGTGTTTATCCATGCAAATTCCATAGGCCTCTATGGCATTAAAAGGGAATTCTTTTTCAGGATTATTCTTCCTACAACGAGGAAAAAATATAGTTAAAGCAATGTTTTCCTCTTCTGTTTTCCTCTTACTATTGAGGGCATCTAGTTAATTACTAATTTTTCTAAGGATATTAGTTTTAAGGTTTAAAAATAGATTCCCAATTCTATTATGGTTACACCACTTGTAGTGGGTTTTCCAACTCGACTTGTAAGTTCTCTTAAGGTTTTCCTAGCTTTAGCTTGACTACAAGAGTACTTCTTGCAGTATTCAACAATTTCAACAAGTGTTGTTTGGATAAACATTGTGAGAGCTCATGAGATTAAGTACTTCCATGCAGTCATCATGTACTCCTTTTATAAAATTGGTTCCAAGGGGGCCTAGGTCAAGAGAAACTTGCTTGGTTTTTTGGTAGTTGTAAAGGAACCTTTCTAAGTAGTCTTCTAGGCTTTCTTCTTCGGTCTACTGCATTTTTAAGATCTCATTCTTGGCATCCCTAGGTCTAAAGTAATCCTTGTATTTCTAGAGAAAGGTCGCTTTCATATCATCCCAAGATGTAATAATGTGTTCCCATAGACTCATGAACCATCTCAATGGTGAATTTTTTAAGGTGGCTGGAAAAAGTTTTAAGCTTTGAGCATTATTTGTATAATTATAACTTGTACATAGTATATCAAATTCAATTAAAAATGAATCAGGATCTTCGAATGACATACCGTTGAGGTGAGGTAATGATGACAAAGGAATTTTATTCATCGTGACATTCCTAGTAATGTCAAGAATTGGAAATCCAAAATTTTATGGTTCAATGTTTTTTGGATTGTCTACTCTTCCTTCTTCTCCCTCCATTATTTCATCCCACAATTTGGAGTTTGTGGAAGCAGGATATGTCTTTCCTTCAAAATATCATGGTTTAAACACTAGGTTATCTGCAATATTCGAAAGTACTATCTCCAATGTAATCTAAACTTCTTCTTCCACTGTCTTTCTTTTTCCTCCAAGCTTCTTTATGATGTCCCCTCTGCTACTGCCACTATACTTTCCTCCTTTAGAGTTTTCCTTACATAGCGATTAGAAGAATTAGTTGGGTTAACAATTTTGGGACCATATAGGTTTTATGGGATTTTTTGTGAAACAAACCTAAATTTTCTATCTCTAATTCTTCTCATGAAATGAAAGCATCAAAATTTAACTGCTTACCAAAAGAGAGGACAACTTAACTTTGGAGCAACCCCACCATAGTGGATACTGTTGAACCTCAAAACTACTCTTTCCCTAGCAAATCTTCTCATCCCTTTTATTTGTTTTTCCATGAAGAAAATGCATTCTTATCATCAATGACTAGTATATATTGCCTTAAGGATGACATTTAGTGATTTACATGTTATACTTTTATGTTTTTCTATTTGAATAATTTTGTGTCTTTTAGCTACGGAATGCAGCCTATTCTGCGGCTAATTGGCTGTTCCGCAGCTACCTTCATGCTTCAACAGGTTACAGGTGTCAAACGAGGAAATCAACCACATGGGCCTCTTTGGAATGGTCACGACATGGATCCTATCCTAGTCAACCAGTCCAAATCGACAAAGAAACTAGCTCAAGACCACAGTAAAAGGTGGAGTCAAATGAAGAAACCCTGGAGCAATAGGACTCTATGTCCATTCTTCATGGCTATTTAATAAATCCGACAGCTTCTGTTGCAACATTTACTTGAACCAACCACCGGTGATAACTGTTTTATGCAACTACCTTGCTGACTTAAAGTCACCTGTAGCTGATCAATCCATTCACGTAGAACTGTTGTAATACGTGGACCACCTATAGCTAAATTCTCTCAAAGGACAGTTAGGATTTTTCTTTAAATATCAGTTGTAAAGGACTCAAAAGGAGTTTGAATTTCCTCATGTATTAAGCATAGACTTACCGCTTTGTAATTTTGAAACTTATTTCCCTATTTTAAGATGAAGACCGTGTGCTTTATGGATATCTAAAAGAGTTTCTTGGAGATTGATTAAAGAACGCATAACCTGATCAATTGCAGAGGGCCCCTTCATTGAATGAGGTTTTATTTCATTTTGTTTTGTCCTTTCTTGTTAAACTTCAAATTCATCATAGTGTTCATAATCATTTTGGTACTAACCTTGTTTATAATGCAACTTTTATCATTTTCTCACTAATGCAGAATAGCTTCTTTTAGTGCAGAATAGTTTCTCTTTTTTGCTTAATTTCTGTATAGCTTTTATTAACAGTTAGAAGTTGAAATTCAGTAGTATAATTTAGTTTATTTCATATACTGATTTACTAGTCTTTCAATTTTCAAATAGATTGATCAGTGCCATTACTGTTCTTGTCATTTTTTTGTTATTTTATTGACTCATGGTGTTAATGATGTTTCTGAAGAGCCCTTCTAGTTGATATCTCATCTTAAACTAAGTGGTTGAATCCTTCATTCATGCAATGAGTCTTTTCTGCATTCCTGCATTTATTTTCTCTTAAAATAATGAAGTACGAAAATCCTCAAATGTCATCACAAGGAGATTTTCTCCCAAAATTGAGAGGCGGGGTAATTAAGTATTTCATTTAGCTTTGTTTCTATGATAGATTAGACACTAGTTGCAATTTTACTTTCAGTTTCTACGATCATGATTTGGGAATAATGATAAAACATGAATAGAAACTCTATTTTCATTTCTTGCTTAAACTTTGCTCTTAAGTCTTCCTTAAGCTCTTTTGTTTCTCATTTTTAGACTTTTAGCAGTCATTACAGAAGTTATATTTGATTTTGATAGTTACATTGTGCATCATTAGGGATTAAAGGACCCAAAAACCCCCAAAACAACATAAAACATAAAAAAAACAAAGTAAAAAGGGTCATCTAGCACAAACAGTGCACTAGGCTTCATCAGTTTACAATACCGGGATTGATAATTTATGTAGAGAAATTTAGGACACTAAATTGACTAAACATTTTGGCGTTGTTTCCGAGGAAGTGTAACTAAGTAGCCTTATCTCTTACATTCAAAATAAAAATAAAAATTACATGCATAGAGAAAGAGACTCTAGGGTAGATTTATAGCTAGGGGCAGAAGTTCGATTCCTACAACTTCATCTGTTAAGAAATTTACTGCATAACATAAATAATTACTGAGAGGAACATATATAAGAAAATAACCAGCAACAACCATAAACACATAAACACAAATGTTTATCCTGGAAAACCCCAAATCCGGGGAAAAACCCAACCTAATAAAATCTCATTAGCATTGGCCAAAGCCCTGGCCAATACGACCAAGTGAGCCTTCACCGCTCACCTCCAGGTCTTGCATTACAATGAAGTCCTTCCAGCCTTTTATAAGCTCCATTACATATAATACCACGGGCATAATACTATGGGTGCACAATACCATGTGCCCCAAATCCATCACTGTTTAACCTGGTCAACTTTGACTCTATCCCGAGTCAAGTTTACCTAACAATTCCCCCCTTAAACTTAACTTGGGGTTCCTTGACTAACTCCAACCAAACCTGCTAAGTGAGACAATCCCGCTCACTCTAGCTCTTACTCCCCTTAGAGTTTTACCCAGGGTATTGTTAACCCGACATCCCCCCTATCACCTAGGTCTAACCCAGACTTTACCGGTGATTACCGAGGGGTACACATGCCTTACTAGGTCTTATAGTAGTATGCCCATTTACATGCAATAATTTTGACTTCATTAATTTTTTTTATTTTTTTTTTGTTTATTGCTGCTGTGATTCTGATCCATCATCTCTCAATTTGATTTGCTCAAAAAACTTCTATCAAACCTCTCAACTGCGAGCTTGACGAGAACCTCGTAGGTTCCAACACCGGTGGCCTCACGTAGCAGAAAACAAACAATTTTCGAAGCCACATGAACAATTTTCTTCTGCTGACCTTCTTTAAATAGCCGCAGGAATCCCGAACAATATATCGCAAATGCACTGATCTGTAAAAAGGCTACATTGATCTCATCAGGCACTATAAACCCTTGGCATCAAAGAAGCCCTTTGAAGCCAATATCTGGCTCTGATACCAATTGTTAAGAAATTTACTGCATAACATAAATAATTACTGAGAGGAACATATATAAGAAAATAACCAGCAACAACCATAAACACATAAACACAAATGTTTATCCGGGAAAACCCCAAATCCGGGGAAAAACCCAACCTAATAAAATCTCATTAGCATTGGCCAAAGCCCTGGCCAATCTGACCAAGTGAGCCTTCACCGCTCACCTCCAGGTCTTGCATTACAATGAAGTCCTTCCAGCCTTTTATAAGCTCCATTACATAAAATACCACGGGCATAATACTATGGGTGCATAATACCATGTGCCCCAAAACCATCACTGTTTAACCTGATCAACTTTGACTCTATCCCGAGTCAAGTTTACCTAACATCATCCACTCCACCAAGAGTAAGAAAAGGAAAACCTCCAAAACAAACTCATACTCCCAACCATAGGACTCCTGAAATTCCAAGGGAAAAAATACAATTAGAAGAATCTCCTACTTCTTCTACCAAGACTATCCTAGGGGAGAAAAATTTTGAATCTCCAATAGTAGAAATAGTTTTTTTTACCTCCACATGAGAGCCCATTATAGTTGAAGAATTAGGAGTACCTGGTGGAGAAGAAGAAGTAGAACCTCTCTCCCGTAGTCCATTAATAGAAGAACCAGAGAAGGAGGGAATAACCTTACAAGTTGAACCTTATACTGAATCTGAATAAACTATAATGGCAGAAGAGGAACAAGATGGAGAATTCTCACTATTTGGAGGAGGAGGTAGAGGGAGAGGTAGAGGAAATAATGGAGGAGGTAGAAGTAATAATGGAGGAGGCAGAGGAAATAGGGAAATAGATAAATCTTTTGGATTCCCTATAATCGATGAGGAAACACATGCCACAATGAAAAATACCTCACCTTTTGTCCTCCCAAACTTCTATGGGTTGAGAAGTGAGGACCCTGAAACATTTTTGTTTGAGTTTGAAGTCTTGTGCAGAACTTATGACTATCTAGAAGACTCTCAAAAACTTAAATTGTTTCCTTCAACACTAAAAGGAGCTTCTTTGAAATGGTGCATGGGGTTAGTCACTCAATCCATCAGAACATGGAATGACATGAAAAAGGCATTTTTGGATAGGTACTTGGATTATTGCATGCCTACCAATCATTAAGATGAGGTGTTCAAAATGATGCAAAGAGAGGATGAAAACTTAGAAGATTTGATTGAGAGATTCAACTATAATTCGAAAAGAGGAAAGATGAACAATTTAGATGAAGAAACTTTGAAATCTCTTTTATTAAAAGCCATTAGAGATGAGTGGATAGATATCCTTAATCTGATGGGGAAGGGAGATATCTCTCAACTTCCATTGAGTGATATAGGATAACCATGTGTTCATATCTCAAGAGGGAAATCTAAAACAGGGGAAGGGCTGAGAGATCTATCTCTTGTTAGAGCAAACAAATATACAATTGGATCTGTAAGTAGGGTAGAAATTGGCAATATGCTTCATGAGTTCAAAACTAATATTTTAGGGAGCCTTAGTGAGCAACTAGACACCCTTAAAATTCAAAACAGGATGAAAACAGAGGCTGATGCTTTAGCCATTTTTTGTCCAAAATGCAGAAAAAAACATGCTCTAAGGGAATGTCATTTAGATGCAAAAATTGTAGAAACTTGTATGATTTGTTCAAAAGCCATGAGACCAAGGGTTGTCCTTCAATCCTAGGTCTTAAAGCTATCTTTCAAGAGGAAACAATCCCAAATTCTATAGAATCACTTTGTTTTGTTACAAGAAGACCTTGGTTGTGGACACAAAATCAAGGATTTAACAATCAAATGTATCTTCAACACCCACCAAATTGGAATTCTTGGCAGCAACCTTGGCCTCAACCTCAACCTCAACCTCAATCTCAACAGTGGGCACAAGGAGTACAAAATCCTTATGGGACATTTGTTCAATATTATCAATATCCTCCATCCTATCAGAATTTTCCTCCCCCACATAATCAACAACAAAATCAACAGCCACAACTTCAAAATCAGAACCCTCAACTTTCATTACCATTTCCGCAACAACCTCCACAACAAAACCAAAATCCCCAACTCTTACTACCATTTCAACAGAAACCAAATCAGCTACCTTCCCAACCATTACCAAACCCCAACAATAAAAACCCTCAGAATGCTTACATGGTAGAAGGACAACAATTTCCAACTTACATGATTACTCCTCTAGATCTTAATGATGTGCAACTAAGATCTGGAAGGATATTAGAAAAGGAAATACCTTCTGTAGTTATTCAAGAACAACATATTTCTAAGGAGGATTCTCTAAAAGTCAATAAAAATTTTGAGGGAACATCTCTCCAAAACCAAAACATTGAAAAAGGAAAACAAAAAGAACTAGTGAACACAACTCCTATCATTGAGAAACTAGCATCTACTTCTACACCTCCTTTTCCTGAAAGACTGCAAATTAATAGTGGGGTAGAAAAACAGATCTTGTTTCCCAACTATGAATTTCTAGATGAATTGAAGAATGTCTGTATCAAAATTCCTTTGCTACAAGCCATTAGAGAAATTCCTATTCTAGCCAAAACAATAAAGGAGTTGAGCATAAAAAGGCTAGGAAGAAAAGCAAAAGAAACAAAAAGAATTCACTTGGTAGGAAAAATAGCAGACATAATGATGCGAAAATTGCCTTACAAAAATATGTGGATCCAGGAAGTCCAAATGTCAAGACACATTATGAGTAGACAAACTATGGAGCAACTTAAACTTCCTAATATTCTTTACACACCTACCTTACTGCAACTTGCAGATAGATCAGTAATCAAACCAGATGGTGTATTAGAAGATATTTCAATATCCTTAGATTCTTGGGAATATCCTATTTATTTCATGATCTTAACTCCCAAGAATAATCTAGGAGGACACCCACTCATACTAGGAATACCTTGGCTAGCCACAACTGATGCTTTTATTAGTTGTAGATCTAGTGACATGTATATTTCTAATGGTAATTCAACAAAGAAATTTACTCTGTATCCTCCAGTAGAAGCAATCACAAAAATAGATACAAGGAATGGATTGATGATGAAAGATTATATTCAACCTCTCTTTACTATTTCAGAAATTAGTGAAGATAGTCAAATTTTGAATACATTGGAAAATTTTGAAACATCTTCAGAATATGATCATGCACAATTTCAAGAAAAATCTAATGTTGAATACTTGTCATCTAGACAGATGTCTCTCTATTCTATGGAAGAGTTTGGTAGCTCTACAATTGAAATTTTTCCAGGTAGGACATTGAACAGAAACAAAAACTTGGAGAAACTACAACAAGAAGAGTTAACTAAAACATTACAAAAACATTATGCTGCATTTGCATGGGAATACACCAACATGAAAGGCATTGATCCTAAGACTTGTATCCATCATATCTATATTGAGGAAAATATTGGACCTATCAGACAACCTCAGAGAAGGATGAATCCAAATTTTAGGGAGATTGTAAAAGAAGAGCTCCAAAAATTGCTAAATGTAAACTTCATTTACCCAATTTCATATAGCCAATGGCTTTCTCCTTTGGTAATTGTGCCTAAAAAGAATGGTAAATGGAGGGTGTGCATTGATTACCGAGAATTGAATAAATCAACCCTTAAAGATCATTTTCCTTTGCCATTTATAGATCAAGTATTATATACATTAGCAAGTAAGAAGTATTTCTCATTCTTGGATGGTTTTAGTGGTTACAATCAAATTTAGGTAGCACTTGAGGATCAGGATAAAACCACATTTACTTGTCCATGGGGAACTTTTGCCTACCGAGTACTTCCATTTTGGATTATGTAATTCACCTGCAACATTACAAAGAAGAGTACTAGGAATTTTTTCTGATTTGATACATGATTGTGTAGAGGTATATATGGATGATTTTACAGTCTATGGAAACATATTTGAGGAAGCTTTGGAAAATTTGGAAAAATTTCTTAAAAAACGTAAAGAAACAAACCTTTCACTAAGACATGAAAAATGTTGTATGATGTTTACAGAAGGTATTGTTTTAGGAAACCACATTTCGAGATGGGATTAAAGTTGACAAATCTAAAGTTGAAGTCATCTCTAAGTTATCAATTCCAAATTGCCAAAAGGATGTTAGAAGTTTTCTAGGATTTACAAGATACTATAGAAGATTTATAGAAAACTTCACTAAAATAGCATCTTCACTCTTCAAATTTCTTACAAAATATTATGAATTCAGTTGGAATCATGATTGTCAATTAGGATTTGAAACCTTGAAACAAAAAAATTCTGAAGAACCTATTTTAAGAGGTCCAAATTGGAAACTCCCTTTCCATATTTCCACAGATGCTTCAGATACAGCTCTGGGAGCTATATTGGGACAAAAAGATTTGATTCCTTATGCCATTTACTATACAAGTAAGAATTTGACTCCCACTGAGTTGAATTATACTGTGACTGAAAAGGAATTTTTAGTTGTTGTTCATGCAGTTAACAAGTTCAGACACCATATAATAGGCTATGAAACCTTTGTTCATACAAATCACTCTGCAATTAGATATTTGATGAATAAACCTATTACTAATAGAAGGGTTACAAGATGGCTTTTACTTTTGCAAGAATTCAACATTATTGTGCTAGATATACCTGGAAAACAAAACACAGTTGTTGATTTCTTGTCCAAGATTCAAAATATCAAAGAAGATTCTCCTGTTGAAGATAAGTTTCCTGATGAATATCATTTTGCAGTAACTACTCAAACTTCTTGGTTTGTAGATGTTGCTAATTACTTGGTCACAGGAAAGTTACCTTCACATTTGTTTCCTAGAGAGAAAAGAAAAATTATTCAGGAAAGTGCAAGATATTCATGGATCACTAACGAATTGTATAAAACAGGGCAAGAACTTATGATCAGAAGGTGTGTCAGGGAAGATGAAATGCCTGATATTCTCAAAGCATGTCATGATGAGTTGTGTGGTGGACACTTTGCTGACAAGAGAACAACCTATAAAGTCTTTTCTTTAGGACATTATTGGCCATCCATCTTCAAGGATGCTAAAGAATATGTCAAAAGATGTGATAGCTGCCAAAGGTTAGGGAAACCTACTCCCTCAAATGAAATGTCATTACAAACTCAGGTACTTACCAAACCTTTTGAAAAGTGGGCTTTAGACTTTATTGGACCAATTAATCGTTCATCTAAGTAGAAAAATTATATATTGGTATGCATTGATTATGTCACCAAATGGGTAGAAGCCAAAGCATTACCTTTTGCTAATGAAAAAATTGTTGTTAATTTTCTTTTTGAGGATATCTTTACTCATTTTGGTGTTCCATGAGAAATTGTGACAGATTAGGGATCTCAATTCACATCCAACATGGTGGAAAGGCTTGTGGAGGAATACAAGATCAAGCATAGGAAATCTACTCCCTATCATCCACAAGCAAATGGTTAAGTGGAGTCTACAAATAAAGTGATTGAAGAAATCCTCACCAAGACTGTGCATCTACATAAAATAGATTGGGCAGAAAGGCTTCTTGAAGCCTTATGGGCCTATAGAACTACATGGAGGAACACAATAGGACATACACCCTATGAACTTGTTTATGGGAAACAAGTCATGTTCCGTATAGAGTTCTAAATTAGAAATTTCAAGATGGCAGTCCAATTGGGGTTGGATTTATCAAAGGCTCAAAAGCATAGACTGGAGAAATTAAATGAACTTGATGAAATCAGATAAGAGGCAGTTCAAAGGGTTGGTATATTTCAACAACAGAGGGCTAAATGGCATGACAAATATATTAAGGACAAGAGGTTTCAAGAGGGAGATTGGGCATTGTTATTTGATTCAAAGTTTAAATATTTTCAAGGAAAGTTTCAAAGTAATTGGCTTGGGCCATATGAGATTGAAAAAGTCTTTAGTAATGGAGCAGTGAGGATTAGAACAATAGATGAAAGTCAAACTCCTCTTCTTATGAATGGTCATAGATTAAAAATATATCAAAAACCAATTTCAAAGGAGGAGTTCATCAAGATCTTCCAGAACAGTTCTGAAATGAAGTTAGTGAAGAAGAATCCTTCTTCTTCACCAACTTAGTCTTTATTTTTTCTATCTTAAAAAATAAATAAATAATTATATAAGGTTGAAAACCAATCAATGATTGGCATACTTATACAGAAAATACAGGGTGAAAATCAGAGGTTTCTGACACCCTATATTTTCAATTTCCTTTCTGTAATAAGAGGTGACAAAAAGCCACAGTCACTCTGTATTCTGCAAAATTCAGTATCTCATCTCACTTCACTCTGTTTTATTTTACAGTTTCACTTCATTCCATTGCCATATTTCACCAATAAATTCTCCTTTTCTAGTATTTCCTCCATCTCCATTTTCATTTATCATCTTGTCTTACATCTCATTTTATTTTCACTAACACAACCATTTCCATTTCATTCATTCATAAGCCATATTTTACTTTATGTTTCACGTTCTGCAACTGATTCTATTCTGCAGCTACAATTTGCTTATCAATTCAGGAATAAGTGTATAGTTCATAATAAAACCATTTATGCAGGAGATTGAAGAAAAATCAAATTTTTGAAGAAATCAAGCTTAAGGTACTTGTGGATCAACATCAAAATATTAGCTAGTGGAATGTAAAGGTTCCAAAGGTAAATGCAAAAATTTATTTCAAAAAACAATTTGAAAACATAAGTTTGTATAGTATGTATGATCACATGTCTCCTTAACCAATCATCATTTGATTTGACCACCACGATGTTTTTGCCATACCTTCCGTCTTTAATGACAAACAGTCTCAATGATTCTTCATAACAAATCTCCACTTCAAACTCCATAACTTGTACTCAAATAGACCTCCATAACTACACCTGTTAACAGTCAAAACAACGATGTGACCTACCTATCTATGACTCTCTAAACCCTTACTATCTATTTATTTCATGCAAACTCTTAAATTTCTTTTTCTCATAATCACGCAGTCATTCCATACACACAATCTTCCTATTTTCATATACATAGTCTTCCTATTTCCATATACGCAGTCATTCCATTTCTTAGACAGTGAGAGTAATTTTGAAGGGTAACTGAAAACAAAGGATATGGGGCTTATTGTCAGAATAGAGCCCATAGGAGTAAAATGTATGGAGGGTTATCCACAGCTTAAAGGAATGCTAGAGAAGGTCGGATGGTTACATTTTATTGAAAAATTTGACGGCTATCACAAGGAAATTACTAAATATTCTGCAAGATCATTTGATGGCACAAAAGTGGAGATAGGGGATATCAAGTTTGCAGTCACAGAATCCTTCATAGCAGAAGCAACATAGCTCCCAAGACTAGGAGAAATATGGTTTAAAAACAAGGAATTTCATGATGAATCTTGGAAGGTGATCCTTAAAAACCAAGGTAAGGATGTTACAGTATTTAGAAAGGGTATTCCTATTTCAGCTCTCAAGAATAAATGGAGTAACATGTTGTTAATATTGAAAAAATTCATTACATGTGAAGGAAGATTTGGGTCTGTGTATGTTTACCATAGACGCCTGTTAATGAATTTTATAGAGAATGGAACCATCAATCTTCCCTTTTTCCTTCTGAGCAATTTGAGAAGAATGGCAACAAATGTTCAAAAGAAAATTAAAGCAATAGAAACAACTCTGTATCATCATGGATTAGTGAAGATTCTAGTAGAGTTCCATTTAAGAAGTATAGGGGATACATGGGAAGATTTCTTGGTAAGAAATTTCTTCCAGGATTCTCTAGATGCATCTGAGGGAAGTCATGTTAAGAGAAGTAGAAAGAGAAAGACCAGCATTCATATTAAAATCTCCTCACAAAAAGATGATGTAGAGATAGATTCTAAACCAAAGCTTAGGAGGCAAACTAAATAGAAGATAAACATGAAAGAAAGCTGAAGAAATAAATGAGGACATTCATGAACCTTCATCACCTCAAGAAGATGAACAACTATTCTCTAAAAGACTGACCAAGATCAAGAAGCAAATCAAGAAAAATAAGGAGAAAGGAAAGAAGAAGAATGACACAAAGGAAGAAACCATAAGCTTTCAAAACTTGAGGAGGAGCTCTAAACTCCGAGGCAAGAAGAAGAGGGTGACATTAAAAGAAGCCCAGTTCATAAACTTAGAAGAAGAAACCCTAGCTCAATCTCCTGATAGTATTCCATTTGAGCACAGTCCACAGAACTCTCCCCCGTAGAATTTTGAAGGAAACCTAAGTAGAGCTTCTCCTGGCATAGATCCAATACAACAAAAAATCTATGACTACACAGAGTCATTAGAGAAAAAGAATACCTCGATAGATCCATGAACTTCATTTAATCCAGAGTAGCCTGTCACTCCACAAGAAACTTTAACTAGCTCTCAAACAAGAAATATTTCAGCTAGAAATTCTGAACAAGCACATCCAAAAAGAAAATGAAACCTTGAGGGAATAGAACAAGATGGATAGAGCTATTCATGGCAACACAATGCTACACTTGGGATTATGGTACAAGAAAAACAAGAAGCTGAAAAGGAAAAATAAGAAGCTGAGCAGAACACTTATTAACCTCAAATACAGAGTTCTTATGAGGAAGCCAAGGATGGCAGTCAGTGCAAAGAGAAGTAAGAAGAGGAATTTGGATGTGCTGGCAGAAGTATCAAAACAAATGCAGTAGGAGGGATAAGTTCACATTTTTGATTGCATGGGGACATGCAATAGTTTTGTAGTGGGGGTATGTTGAGCCTCAAAACTACTCTTTCCCTATCTCATCCATTTTCTTTGTTTTTCCATGAAGAAAATGCATTCTTATCATCAATGACCAATATATATTGCCTTAAGGATGACATTTATTGATTTACATGTTATACTTTTATGTTTTTCTATTTGAATAAATTTTTGTCTTTTAGCTACAGAATGCGGCCTATTCTGTAGCTAATCGGTTGTTCCGCAGCTACCTTCATGCTTCAACAGGTTACAAGTGTCAAATGAGGAAAGCAGCCACATGGGAATCTCTGTAATGGTCACGACATGGATCCTATACTAGTCAACCAGTCCAAATCGACAAAGAAACTAGCTCAAGACCATAGTCAAAGGTGGAGTCAAATGAAGAAACCAGGAGCAATAGGACTTTGTGTCCATTCTTCATGGCTATTTAATAAATCTGACAGCTTCTGTTGCAGCATTTACTTGAACTAGCCACCATGATAACGGTTTCACACAACTACCTTGCTGACTTAAAGTCACCTGTAGCTAATCAATCCATTCACACAGAACTATTGTAATACGTGGACCACCTATAGATAAATTCTCTCAAAGGAAAGTTAGGATTTTTCTTTAAATATCAGTTGTAAAGGACTCGGAAGGAGTTCAAATTTCCTCATGTATTAAGCACAGACTTACCGCTTTGTAATTTTGAAACTTATTTCCTTGTTTTTAATATGAAGACCGTGTATTTTATGGATATCTGAAAGAGTTTCTTGGAGATTGGTTAAAGCACACATAACCTGATTAGTTGCAGAGGGCCCCTGCACTGAATGAGGTTTTATTTCATTTTGTTTTGTCTTTTCTAGTTAAACTACAAATTCATCACAATGTTCATAATCATTTTGGTACTAACCTCATTTATAATGCAACTTTTATCATTTCCTAACTAATGCAGAATAGCTTCTTTTAGTGTAGAATAGTTTCTCTTTTTTGCTTAATTTCTTTATAGCTTTTATCAGCAGTTAGAAGTTGAAATTCAATAGTATAATTTAGTTTATTTCATTTACTGCTTTACTAGTCTTTCAATTTTTAAATAGACTGATCAGTTCCATTACTATTCTTGTCATTTTATTGCTAGTTTATTGACTCATGGTGTTAATGAATATTTCTGAAGAGCCCTTCTAGTTGATATCTCATCTTAAACTGAGTGGTTGAATCCTTCATTCATGCAATGAGTCTTTTCTGCATTCCTGCATTTATTTTCTCTTAGAATAATGAAGTACGGAAATCCTCAAATGTCATCACAAGGATATTTTCTCCCAAAATTGAGAGGTAGGGTAATTAAGTATTTCATTTAGCTTTGTTTCTATGATAGATTAGACATTAGGTGCAATTTTACTTTCAGTTTTTATGATTATGATTTGGGGATAATGATAAAAAAAGAATAGAAACTTTGTTTTCATTTCTTGCTTAAACTTTGCTCTCAAGTCTTCCTTAAGATCTTTTGTTTCTCATTTTTAGATTTTTAGCAGTCTTTACAGAAGTTAGATTTAAGATTTTGATAGTTACATTGTGCATCATTAGGGATTAAAGGACCCAAAACCCCCCAAAACAACATAAAACATAAAAACAATGAAGTAAGAAGGGTCATCTAGCACAAACAGTGCACTACACGTCATCAATTTATGATACCCGGATTGATAATTTATGTAGAGTAATTTAGGACACTAAATTGACCAAACATATGTGTCTTCACTCATGTCTTACCATCTTCTCTATGCCCTTAGGATGTCCTCAATATCATTCAAAAGTCATTAAATAAATTAAATAAATCATTACGTATTACCATTTATAGCTCCCCTACAACAATGCCAAAAATGTTGGGGCAATTATATGAATGATATATTGCCACAAATTAAATTATCAACCATGGATTCGTAATCAATAGAGTTGATACACTATATGTGACTACAATGGATAAGTTCCTATGTCTGATGAATATAACCTATGTAATAAGCATTCAAAACCAACACTCCATTTATCTAACTTCCTCACACAATTTAAAGGCCAGAAAGCGAAACTCATAAATAAAATCTCAACAAGTATGTGATCTAAAGGTTTTTTCTCGGGTAATAAGTTTGTCCATGTATATGCTCATGAAATAAAAAGATGGATTCAACTCTATTTTCCTGTAGCAACTTTCTTAAATTAACTTACTACAATCGGACATCAAGTAAAACAATCATTCCTAATCTAACTAGTCCTAAAGGAAGCCATACATTCTTATACAAGAAATTTTAGGTATGACAAGAGTCTTCACTTAATAGCACATGTAGGTGAATGGTGAGATCTATGATCTTTACTCTTCCTATTCTTTAAAATAGAATTCAATAATTAAATATACAATCTAATAAATAAAGTTTGCATTCATAAAACCAATGAGTTATCACTTAGAAACTAACATTTCCAGACTTATATCACACACTCTCAAACAAATTATTTTCATAGAATCGAAACTAGAATCATATCAAATATTTTGAAATTGAATTATAACACTAAGTCACACATACACCAAAATAAATTCACAGTAACTGTAATGAAAACTTGTCTTGATGGCTTCAGTGGACCTTGTTGTGCTACCAAAGAAATCTAAGAAAACTTATAGGACAAAGGAATCTACCAACACATTGATTTCATCAATTGTTTCTTATATTATTGATTTCAAAAAGAAAGGATTACAAAATAAAATCTCCAGCATAACAATAATTTTTACACCTTTGAATCTATGTCTCTCTATTTCTCTTATTGTCTCTGTAAATTAAATGAAACTAAAACTTTGTAATTAACTAACTCCTATCATCTACAAGCCTTCTCTTATAGAGGAATGGCCATTACATACAATGAAACTATTGTCTCTGTAAATTAAATGAAACTAAAAATTTGTAATTAACTAACTACTATCATCTATGAGCCTTCTCTTATAGAGGAATGGCCATTACATACAATGCTTAAAATATATGATCAAATATTTGTAAAAATATACAATTCACTTTCTTTGCTTCATCCTCATGACACAAAGTGCATGAGTGATGAAGCATAACTCGATTTTCCATAAAAGGATAAGGAATTTGATTATCAGTCCCTTAGTCTCATCAAAGGTAGCTCACTCGAACCGTAGAAGCTGAAGAGTCAGGTCTGGTACCAGATGAACTTAGGAGGTACAGGATGATCAGAGGTACCAGATGAACACAACTAGTACCAGATGATTATAGGTACTAGATGAACAAAGGTATGTGGGTACCAGATGAGCATAGGTACTGAATGAATGTGGGTGCACAGGTAGATGAATGTAGGTGCACGTGTAATGGATTGTTGGGTTGTGTTATATTCTTTACACGACTAGCCCACGTAGTTAACGAGTGGGTTAGAAAGGGGCTAGAGCCCCCCCTTGGTTGCGTCGATTGCGTAGTAGGGGGAGTCACAAGGGGTTTGAGGGGTGCAGGTAACCCCACTCTCTGGGGTCCAGGGCAGCGCCCCGGAAAATTTTGTTTTTGGACCCTATATTAGGTTGGGGAGACCTACCTATGGTTTTGTGAATGATTTTTTGCACATGGTTTTGGACGCGATGGTTTTCAGTCCATGGTTTTGGACGCGATGGTTTTCGGTCCATGGTATTAGATACTTTGGCATGCATAAATATGTATTGTAACATTGAAAGGAACATAATGAAAAATCAAGTTGGTAGTCCTAGTTTTGGGATCCAAGGGAAAATCTTTGTGTATATGGTTTTATGTGTTATGCTCTCGCATTGTTTATTTTTTGTATTTTAGAATTCGTATGCAGGTAATTTATGTATGGGGTTAAAACCTATGTTATACAACAAAATGACCTCCTCATCAACTCAAAGGGGAAAGACAAGATGACTAAAGCAAAGACCACAATTACAGGCCTTGATTCCACACTAACATTGGTTGCACACTAAAAACCTGCTTTATAAAGCTTGTTACCAAGCCTAAGGGTGTGTTAGTGACCCTACTAACTCAAGTTGTTAGGCAGGGGACAATGTTAGTGAAATTAGATGTAGTTCAAAGGGTCAAAGGAATGAATTGACTCACAAATATCTAGATATTTGTTCCTAAAAATACTCAAGAAAAGCAATGAAACATCCAAATTCGAGATATTTTGAGGGTTTCTAATCTGAGAAAAGGAGGCAAATTGGAAAGAGCTGAAAGGCATGCAAGTTCATTGCTTTTGCCTTAGTGAACTCAAGGAGGAGCTTGTCAACCCTAACTCAATTGCTATATAAGCAAGGTGAGGGTTATTGTGAAAAAGGTCAGAGCATTTGAAAGGATAGCCTACTTAGCTATTGAGAACTGTCTCATATCTGAATAAGTGAGCTAGAAGGGGGAGAGAGAGAGAAGCGGAAGAGGCAAAGGAATATTGATACAATAGATGGTTGTAATCACTCTTCAATTATTAATATATAATTGTAGTTATGTTCCCTACTCCATGGTGTCAATAACATAGTTCATTAATTTGTTCAGTCTATACTTGTTTATATGAGTAGTTTAGTTGTATGCAAATATATGTTGATTGTGTATTCATCTATTGGTTTTGAGGGTTGTATGTGGTGATTGTGTTTTCCTTTCCTTTGTGTAGGAATTGATTTGGAGCCAGCTTTGAGGGATTTCTTCTTGGCTGCATTGTGATCTCCAAACAAATCTAGGAGGAGACTTGAGGTAATACTCTTTCCATACTTTGTTAATTGATATTGTCTATGAACATGTGTATAACCTGGTAGCATCTGCAGATAATCTTACAGTCTGTTGAAGGTCTCGGGAAGGCCTTTGAGGGTAGTTTTCATTCTCCATACACCGTTCATTTTACCCCATAGCAGAATTGGTGACTCCACTGGGGACTATACATCTAGTTCCTGGTTTACCCAAACTCTTCTTTGTTTTCTCCTCCTTCTAAGAGCTCCCTATACTTATTCAAATTCTTTTTTGATCCACCAAGTATCTTGCGGCATCTTGCACATTCATCTCATAATATGATCTTGAAATCCCTCTTTTTGATTGATTTCCCACACTAACGCAGGTTAGCAGGCTACACAGAGCTTTATAAAGCATTGTGCCTATTCACAAGGGGCGTTAGTGGACCTACTAACTCTCTATAGCCACTGTTACAGAGCGTTAGTCTCCCAAGAATTTAATTTGCAGCAGTGTATGTAAGCCAATAGGGGTGGGAAGCCTTCTCATGGACTGAAATAAGATTTGTTACTGCATTTTTTTAAGAAAATTGGTGTCCTAGAAATTTATTTTTAGGAAAAAAGTTTTGTTTTTCTCTCTTAAAAACATTTTTTCTGAAAGAAAGACTCACCATTTTTATTCATCCTTCTGTTTAACTGGTTATAAGTTGCTTCATTTTGGTTTCAAGTAGTTGTTAGGAAACATTGGAAAAGAATCTTTTGGTTATGCATGTGTTGTAAGACTAAAGATGCATGGAAGAAACTACGAATATGTGAAAAATATGAATATGTAGAATACAACTTGTTTGCATCAAATTGATTTTTTTTCTTTTCAAAGCATTGTTTTTGCATGATTTATTGAGTCAGAGTCTCATCACATTTCATACATCAACTCCCCTACTGAAGACAATAATCAAGTACACATAAAATTTACCTAAAATCAATCAGTAACTCTTTATTTGAGCAAACAAACATTAGTTAGGCTAGGATCTTGGGATAAGCATGTGAGTGAACTGCCCAAGGTCGAAAACCAAACTAGTGTCATTAAAAGAGAGAAAAAATCCTTCTGCACTCATAGTACTGGGACCACTCCAATAAAAGTGGAGCTAAAAACAAGACAACATCAGACTGTAAGTGAAGGTAGCCTGCCTTCCCTTACAAATCCTTTGGGTATTCTGTGTATTGGGGATCCCTTCGGGGATTTCGGAGCTGAGTCGGGAACTCAGGTATCCTACCCACACAGTGTGCTATCTACGACTATGTCCCCTCCAGTGGTGTCTGTGATTTGAGGTATTTTTAGTGGCCAAACTTATAGGGACTTACACAAGGTGACTGGGACAGGCAGTCCTGGTACCTAACACAGACAGACCTACTTTGTCTTCAGTTTTTGGGAGGGTACTCGCCTTCACGAGAGTGCTTGGCCCCTCAATCTGAGGTTTGGATGAAGCTCTAAAGTAACCATAACTATACATCTGGCCATCCTTCTCTGTTATTCATTGAGATACTGGGTTTCATGTCTAGTGATCAGTGCTTATCAGACAAGGTATTTTCCCTATGTTTGCTGATTGATAGACTTAGTGTATTTTTTATATTTTTTAGGTACCCGAGTGTTATCATTTTGAGACTTTAATGAACATCATGATAAAATTTATTAATAAAAATTAACGGTCGTCGTGGCTACATTCGTCCCTCATCGTCACTCCAGACGATTGCTAGGACTTCCTCCACTCATTATGGAGGATCTGCCGAGCTCCAGTGAACCGAATTCCCCATCTTTAGGGAATCAGTCTCCCAGATATCACATGGAATCTATTTGGACAACCGACGAGTCAAGTTTGTCAGAGGATTTCTTCACGGAAGGATTTCTTCCTAATTTTAACCCTCTGCTCACAAATCAGTTGGACCCACTCTTGATTCCAGTGGCACAAGTACTTCCTGCTTCGGTAGTTGGAACATTTCGATCTATCCAATCGATGACTAATGGGTTGTGGAACTTTTGGGACACTTTTGGTCCTTCACCACTCCCCCAGTCAACAGTCACCACAACACCGGTAATGGGGAATCCCTCTATCCCTCCTAGGTACAACCAATCACATGACACCCTCTATGAGTGGAACCCAATAGATGCCAGGTTCCACCCCTATGGTGACAAATTGCATACCTTCGACAAGTGCCACATAGCATGCTCCCCATAACACTCAGTGTGGCACTATGGGCATGGTTCCTGTTAACCAACAATATGGTCGGCCGCCAATGCATAGTTCAAAACCCCCATATTCATATACTTGGGGGAGTTCCCAATATGTACATGCTGATAGGGAACATAACAGTTCCCCCTCCATTCTCAGGCATGCATGGTCAGTCGCTAATTGACATGAGAATTCCCTCTGTCAATCAAGGACAAATGGTTAGTTTTGTGTCGGGCAGGAATCCTCAAGGGGTTCCCAACCAAGCCATGGGGCACCCTACTCACACATTCAAATGAGTCAAGGGGGCACTACTTATCCTGGGGGAAATTCCATACCCCAGTATCAAAATCCTCATGGAAATCCACTCTACAACACCATACCTTAAAGCAACTGCTACACCACACAACCCATGTATAATATTGGGAGCCAAACAATGGGAGGAGCGCAAAGCTCCTCAAGTCATCCATTATCACCATGTTCCAAGTAAGGGGCACCAAACTCTCTGCCTTTCTTGGCAATTTTGGATATACCTGACTTATACAAGTTGATAAATGACCCCATCTATCACAACTTACAATGGCCACTGATCTCGCATAAGATACCAACGGACATCCCAAAGTTCGATGGAAAGCAAGGGGAGGATCCGAGCACCCATATCACCACCTACCATCTTTGGTGTGTTTAAAACTCTATGGTAGATGATAGTGTCCGGTTACATCTTTTTCCCTACACCCTCACTAGAAACACAACAAAATGGTATATTGAGTTACCACGCACGTCAGTAAACACCTTTGACACTTTAGTGATGGAATTCCTAAAGCACTTCCAGCTACCCATCCGTTGTGAGACTAGGACAGAGCTCCTCACTTAATTTCATCAGGATACCACCACCCACATCTCCAATCATATACATGAATGGAGATGTAGGTGGAGGTTAGTTAAAGCTCCCCTCCTAGACTTTCTTGTAACAGATTAGTTCTGTAGGTCCTTACTCACGCAAATCGCTAGAGATGTCACTCTAGGTTTTGTGGTCACAAAAGACCAATCCATATGTCGTGCCAAACACTTATATCTGATATATTCATAGTTTGGAACTCTTTACAACATAATCCCCAATGCCCCTGGCAACCCCAATGCTTCCGCCACTCAGCACCCCGGAGTACACGCCGACGGGATTGTCGACACAACCTCCGGGGCCGCTGTAAAACAACTCAATGGTCACATTGCTAAGATGACAATGGACCCCTCTACCAATACGACTGCTCTTCCAACCACTGTGATAAACTTTGTGCAGTCTATGCAAAAATCTGGTGGGAAGAACAAGAATAATAAGAAAAGGACCGCTCCTTCTGAGGAGCAGTCAACAAAGCAGCCAAACCCAAAACAAAAGGTAGTTGCGCTTACTGACGAGGAAAAGGATAAACCCATCAGATATCCATGCAAACTCTGTGTTGAAGACCACATGACCTATCATTGTCCACACCTTCAAGAGTGCACAGAATACCTTGCCAAAAGGGATACTGGTAAGGCCCCCACTATCCTTAGAAATCCTTTTCCCACTCAGCAATAGAAAAATCTTATTGCAAACCAACCACAACCCCCGCAAGGGGGCAACTATGGTTCACAACATCCTTCAGCTGGTTAAGGATCTTCTACTGTCTACATATTTGAAACGGTAGAACTCGCCACAAGATCCAAATCTTATGGAGCACATATCGCTCCTGCAGCAGAACCATCCTCAGGTCAAAACCCACCGCCACCCAACGATTTGCATATCGAAAGGCCAGTTGAGGACCTTGTAATTCGACCCCCAAAAGGGGCACTTCGATGCACAATGCATAATACATCTGCACGTGCCACCCAACACTACAACATTGTAGAATATTTGGTGCAAGCGCCATCGACTATGTCAGTGCTCGAAGTATTACAAACATTCCCAACACAACGGAAAGATTTGCTTTCGGCTATTGGTGGTATCGACCCAAAGGATTCCATTCTTGCTATCTTTGACATGGAAAAGTGTAAACCTCCCCTTTCTCACCAACTTGCATTCCGGGTGCATATAAATTTGAAAGGTAAAGGTATACACAGAACTGTCATTGACGAAGGTGCTTCTACCTGCGTCATGCCGGCTTCATGTTGGCTTGCCCTGGGTTCTCCAACCCTAACCCCACTGTCAAACTCCCTAAAAGATTTCAACAGCCACACCTTTATCCCAAAAGGATACCTAGCCAGTTTTCCCATCACTTTGTATGGGAAAACCGTAATGGTGGACATAGAAGTCATAGACAAAAAACTCATCTATAATCTCTTGCTGGGTTGTAGCTGGACATATGCCATGATGGCCATCATATCTACTGTCTTTCACATTATCCAATTTCCATTGGATGGAAAGGTAGTTACAGTAGATTGGTTGTCTTTCTGCACCCCTGATTATTCACCATTACCAAGTAGCTCCGTATCCCTAGTAGGAGGTGGAACTGACGCTTACATCAATTTAGGTACTGGTCTACAAAAGGCTTCTTCCCTCATGGGTTGTTTTCCGCTTCAACTGCCCAAGGTTTCATAGATGGTCAACATGATTTCATATATTCCTCATGAACCGACTGATCCATTGATCCTATGGGCTCCTTCAGACCTTGACACATTCAGAGAACAGATGCCGCTATCACCAGCTGAATTGCCCTACCATGCCATTCAATCTACATCTGCATCTCCGGTCACATTGGTTACTGCTGACAATACCACCACCCCTCCCATAACAACTCCTCCTTTTGATCCACTCGATCAAGTCCTACCTACAGACGAAGCTATTCGAGAAATCATGAATTTAGGAGAGCGACCTTGGGAGGATTGGCACCATTGTGTTTTGATATTTGATTTGGACACGATGCCTCTTCAAAACCTATCCCCTGACATACCAGAACTTGTTTCCTCACCCTATACAACCATCCAAACTTTGGAGGTGGAAGGAAACATGGGCAATATTTCAAAGACATTGCTAATCGATATTTCTGTCACGAGAGGCATCGTGGAAAACATCCAGATTGGAGCCAATTGCAATCCTGAGGAAATTGCAAGCTTCAGGTGCCTATTTAAGGAATTCCATGATGTATTCACCTAGTCTTATGAGGAAATGCTCAACATATACCCTTCTATCGTCGAGCATGAGATCAAGCTTTACGACAATGAAAAACTTGTCTGTCAAAGACTTCGACCAGTCCATCCCCACAAAATGGAAACCATAAAAAATGAAGTAGAAAAATTGTTAAATGCTGGTTTCATCTATCTTGTTCCTTTAACGAAATGGGTTTCCAATATGGTTCTTGTCGATAAAAAACAAAGAACCATCCATGTATGTGTCAATTATCGAGACTTAAACGCCGCGTGTCCTAAGGATAATTATCTGACACCGTTCATCGACCAAATCATCGATGACTACGCTGGTTGTGAATCATTTTCATTCATGGACGGATTCTCAGGTTATAACCAGATTGCTATAAAACCCAAAGACCAACATAAAACTACGTTCATCTGGATATGGGGCATGTTTTCCTATCGGAAACTCCCATTCTGATTAAAGAATGCTAGAGCAACTTTTCAAAGAGCAATGGGCTATGCATTTCATGATATCAGGCATATCATTCAGGCTTACTTAGATGACCTTCTAGCCCATTCCAAGCAATGAACGCAACACCTAAACCATTTAAGAGAGATCTTTCTAAGGTGCCGGATTTACAACATCCGCCTGAATTTGCATAAATGTGTTTTCTTCATCGAATCTGGACGCTTACTTGGATTCATTGTCTCCAAGTACGAGATTAGGGTTGATCTTGATAAGGCAAAAGCAATTATTCAATTGCCAAAACCACAATCCATTCTACAGCTCCAACATTTGCAAGGTAAATCAAACTTTTTACAATGATTTATCATAAATTATGCTGAATTGATGAAAGGCTTCATGCGTCTACTTAAGTAAGGAGTGCCATATCTGTGGGATGATCAAGCTCAACGATCATTTGATGCCTTGAAAAAGGCACTTATATCAGCCCCACTCCTCAGTGCTCCCGACTATAGTCGCGACTTTCTTCTTTAGCTGGTAGCCTCGCCATCCTCCCTTGGGATGGTCTTGGTTCAAATGCATGATGACCAAAGTGAACATGTGATCTATTATTTGTCCAAAGGCCTGGATGGGCTTGAGCTCTAATATTCACTTGTGGAAAAGCTGTCATTGGCAGTCGTCTTTGCTGTCAACCGTTTCCGACACTACATATTGCTGTGACAGACTACTGTCATCACCTTGGAGAATCCCATGAGACATATTTTGTCTCGTCAAGTAATTGGAGGAAAATATTCAAAATGGATCATATCCTCCAACAAATTGATCTGGTTTTCACAGCTGCCAAGGCGAAGAACTCCTTAGTCTTCACTGAACTTTTGTCGAAACTTCCCATCGTCGATAAAAATGAGATAGCCCATGATCCTCTCCTGGATGAGGCTATCTATCTTATCGACACCACTGACCCTTGATATGGAGACATTCTTGTCTACCTCCAAGCACAATGGTTCCATCATGAACTCACTTCAGGCGACCTCGTCGCATCTGTCACCAAGCATGACACTATCTAGTGATTAACGATACATTGTATCATCGCGATGCAGATACAGTTCTTCGACATTGCCTCACTCATGAAGAGGAGGAGCATGTTTTAAATGACTACCATGCTGGGGCATGTGGCAGTCATCTTTCTGGCATATCTACTGCACAAAAGTCTTGCACATAGGCTATCACTAGCCAAACTTGTTCAAAGATTGTGTCAAGGCCATCCAGCATTTCCATCCTTGTCAAGTATTCACAAAGAAAATATGATCCCCTTCAGCCCTATTGCACCCAGGGATCTTCGTTGACCCTTCTGCCAAATGGGGGATAGACTTCATCACCTGTAATCCCGTTTCCTCTACTGGAAACAACTATATCATAGTAGTTGTGGACTATTTTACGAAATGGGCCAAAGCCCTTATTATCTACAAAGTCGATGGAGAAACTGTGACGCTATTACTGTTCAATCAGGTTATCTATCATTTCGATGTACCCCGCACAATCGTTACAGACCATGGATCTCACTTCCAGAACCATATGATGTTTGACTTAATGTCACTACTTGGTTTTCGTCAAGATCAATCATCCTCCTACTACCCCCAAGCTAATGGTCTAGTGGAAGCCATAAATGGTGTCTTAAAAACCATGATCCGTAGGTTGGTAGGAAACCATAAAACCAGTTGGCACCAAATGTTATATTTGGCGCTATGGGAATACCAAACTTTAGTAAAGATTGCCATGGGCTTTACACCTTTTCAACTAGTGTACGACCTAGAAGCAGTTCTACCCATTGAGTGTTAGATCCCTTCCCTGAAACTAGCCATTGAACTCCTGCCCGGCACTATTGCCGAAGAAGAAGGCTTACTATACCTTAATCAGCTGGATGAAACCCATCAAGATGTCGAATTGGCACTCAAGGCTCACAAATGCCAGGTAAAGTCCCAGTACGACAAAAAGGTTAAGCTTCGTTCTTACCAAGAGGGCGACCGTGTGTTGCTCTATGATCAAAAGCATGATCTCTTGGGGGCAGGCATGCTTCAACCCTTATGGCTAGGTCCCTATGTCATCAAGAAAGTCCTCTCTAAAGGGGCATATGAACTACAGGACTGGGAAGGTGTTCTGCTCAAGGAGCCCAGAAATGGACTCTATCTCAAAAAGTATTATGTCTAGTATTGCACTATGCATGTGCTTTGTAACATTACATAAACATTCCAAAACCAAAAAATACTATAGAGCACTTTTTGAGATATTTTATTACTCTTTAAAAAATAGAAACAACTCCGAGTTTTCATCGTTGCGCTCATTAAATCTATATGATGATGCTCTGAGCAACTCTTTTTTGATCTTTTTCTAGCTCATTAAACTGAAAAAGACCAAGGGAGCATCCTTTTTAGGCACTTTTTTCTTACTCTTTAAACTGAAAAAATCCAGAGCTTTGTCTCTAGGCTCATTAAACTTTATAAAGATGACCTGAACATCCTTTTAGGTACTTTTCTCACTCGTTAAACTGAAAAAACATGATTTTTTGTCACCGGGCTCATTAAAAATATACGACAACAACCAAAGCATGTTCTTTTTTGGGACCGTTTCTCACTCTTAAATCGAAAAATCCCCGAGGTTTTCCCCTCCTTTGAGCTCGTTAAAACTATGAAGAAGGAATGAGTTGTTCTTTTACCTCTTTTTCTCGCTCACTAATCTGAAAAGATACCCTGAGTTTTCTTCATTTGACTCATTAAAATTTTTTGATGAAGGTATTGAGTTTGTTGTCACATGACTCATTAAAAATTCACGACAAAAAACAAGTTTAGTCCATCTCTTCGTACTCGTAACAAAATGAGGTCGACATCTATTGAACATAGGTTTCTCTTTATCTGTATTCAATAGATTAAATTACAAAAAAGTAACCGATCCGGGTATAATATTAACCTTTTGTCACACCCAATTAACAACTATGACAAAGGGACCACCATGGAGCCTCTCTTTACGATCTTTTTAGACTCTCTAAATATGAAAAGACCACTGAGTTATCTAGTCTAGACTCTTTAATTACACAGACAAGATATAGAGTCACTCTTTTTACAATACTTTTCAGACTCTTAAGACATGAAAAAATCAATGAGTTTGCCTGTTTGGACTCATTAAACTAATCAGATAGGGCAAAGAGTCGTTCTTTTTGTGATCCTTTTCAGAATCTTTAAATATGAAAAGATCGATGAGTTTACTCGTCTAGACTCATTAAATTAATCAGATGGGGAAGTGGAAAATACAACTGTATTCCATATTTAGAAAGCGTGGTTTGGCAGTAGTCGTTCCCTTGAACATGACACTCCCTCATATAAACCTTCCTTGTGACATCCTCTCAATATGAATCCTACCATCCTATGAGTTTAGCCTAAATACATTGATGTAATTTCATCTCTATATCCTAAACACTTTGTAGTGTTCATGAGTCTAGTGCTGCATGGTTAAAACTGTTGTCATGCCTTCAATTATTCAAGGGTTAACCTTTTGTTTCTGCCATCAACCCATCAAGCATATCCTTCCATCATGCCCTCCATTTTTTAGACCCAAATGCTCAAAAGATTCCCCAAAAAACAAAATCATTCTTGTCCCATTTTGTGTCGATTGATGTAGGACACATTATTGCCTATCTTTCAACAGGTTTCTTCCTATCGACTTCAACACTCTATCTAGGAAGATAACCCAAAAACACATTCAGTGCCTTGGTACTTGTAGACATTAGTGGCAGGTTACCTTGTGTTTGATCATGGGTTCTCATTATTAGCTCTTGGTTAAGCGATTCTACGGGTGTTTGACGACAAAGACATCTTTCACACTCATTAGATTGCACTGTGCATCTTGGAGACCATCACCATTATCGATGTCCTTCCTCACTTCTGTTAATGGTCTCCATTATTGACTGGTAATCAGATGATTTCGTGCATGTTCGATGTCAATGCATATTTTCACGTGTATCGATCTATGCTGTTTGGTGAAGTGGAAATCAAGACCTTAGGTAGAGGCTTGCATCATTCAACCTTGTTTCCTCTCCCAAATTGTAGATATTGTTTTTTTCAGATAATAGTTTTAGGATGATCCTATTATGATACTGAACCCGCATTGCGCTTATCGGCGGCCAGTATCATCATATCTCTTTGGAGAAAATCACTCTAACACAACTACTGAGCATGGGAATACCTGAATCAGAGAATGATTTTAGCAGTTTTATATATATATGTGTTGTATCAGGTTTCCCTTGCTGCTCGAAGCTTCTCTCTCTCTCATTTTGACAGAAAAATTATAGTTTTAGTAAAGTATTTCGACCATCATCCCTGCCTTTGATATCATACTTTAGGGGGCATCTGTTATACAACAAAATGACCTCCTCATCAACTCAAAGGGGAAAGACAGGATGATTGAAGCAAAGACCACAATTACAGGCCTTGATTCCACACTAACACTAGTTGCACACTGAAAACCTACTTCATAAAGCTTGTTACCAAGCCTAAGGGTGTGTTAGTGACCCTACTAACTCAAGTTGTTAGGCAGGGGACAATGTTAGTGAAACTAGATGCAGTTCCAAGGGTCAAAGGAATGAATTGACTCACAAATATCTAGATATTTGTTCCTAAAAATACTCAAGAAAAGCAAGGAAACATCCAAATTCGAGATATTTGGAGGATTTCTAATCTAAGAAAAGGAGGCAAATTGGAAAGAGTTGAAAAGCATGGCAAGTTCATTGCTTTTGCCCTAGTGAACTCAAGGAGGATAGCCTACTTAGTTGTTGAGAACTATCTCATATATGAAGATGTGAGCTATAAGGGAGAGAGAGAGAGAAGCAGAAGGGGCAAAGGAAGGCTGATACAACAAATGGCTGTAATCACTCTTCCATTATTAATACAGAACTACAATTGTGTTCCCTACTCCATGGTGTCGGTAACATAGTTCATTAATTTGGTCAGTCAATACTTGTTTATATGAGTATTTTAGTTGTATGCAAATGTATGTTCGTTGTGTATTCCTATATTGGTTTTCAAGGTTGTATGTGGTGATTGTGTTTGCCTTTCCTTGTGCAGGAATTGATTTGGAGCTGGCTTTGAGGGAGTTCTTCTTAGCTGCATTGTGATCTCCAGACAAATCTAGAAGGAGACTTGAGGTAATACTCTTTCCATAATTTGTTAATTGATATTTGTCTATGAACATGTGTATAACTTGGTAGCATTTATAAATAATCTTACAGTCTATCGAAGGTCCCGGGAAGGCCTTTGAGGGTATTTTTCATTCTCCATACACTCTACATTTTACCCCATAACAGCCTACATTTGGTATCATAGCTGTTTTGGCTTCAAGGGGATGCCTTTGCTACTAAGTGGTTTCGCTCGGGCCTGTGGTAGAGCCTGTTCAGTGGGAGATCTGCGGGATCAATTCTGGTGGTGAAAGAAGATGGCAAGCAGTGGAAAGATAGAGATCGAGAAATTTAATGGTTAGAGTTTTGAGTTATGGAAACTCAAGATGGAGGATCTGTTGGTGGATAAATATCAGTGGATCGCGGTAGATCCAGGTAATAAACCAACGAGAGTGTTCGATGAAGAATGGAAGAAGTTGGATTGGAAGGCAAAGAGCACAATACGATTGTGTGTCTCAAATTCAATATTTCTGAATGTATCAGGGGAAGCTATGGTTAAGGCTTTGAAGGACAAGTTAGGGACTTTATACCAATCTAAGCCTCTGGTGAATAAATTGTTCCTACGAAAAAAGTTGTATAACATGAGGATGAAAGATGGAGACTCGGTGGCAGAGCATCTAAATGCATTTAATACTGTGGTAAGTCAGTTATCATCTATTGATATTAAAATTTCAGATGAAGATAAGTGCATTAGTTTGTTGTGTTATCTACCAGATTTGTGGGATAGTCTGGTTATTGCAATAGGTAGCAATGCAACTGCCTTGCAGTTTGATGAAATATTCTCATCCTTGTTGACGGAAGAAATGAGACAAAAAAATATGGAGAGACAAAATGATGATGCCTTGTTTGTACAAGGACGGTCCCAGAACAAAAACAAAAATAAGTCATCGAGTGGGAGATCTAAATATCTAAGAAAACTTGTAAAGGTGGTGTGCTAGAAATGTAGAAAGGAAGGGCACTACAAAAGGGATTGTAAATCTAAAGCTCCTGACAAAGGAAACGGATCTGATGATGCTCCTTCTGTAGAGGCGAAAACCACCTTAGATGAAGGTGGGATGTGTACTTGGCTTCTTCAAGTACACATGTATATCATGAGGCATGGTTGATTGACTCAGGTGCATCCTTTCACTTCACTCTCTATAGAGAGTGGTTCTGTGAGTATGAGAAACATGATGGTGGTGATGTCTTCTTAGGGTATAATAGGAAGGCTAGAATCGTTGGTTGCGGAAAAGTAAAGTTGAAGTTGCAAGGTGGAAGGGTTAGAACACTTTCGGGGGTTATGCATATTCTTGCATTAGCCAAAAATCTGATTTATGTAAGCAAGTTGGATGATGCAGGTGTAAAAACAGTGTTCAAGAAGGATACCTACAAGATGGTTCAAGGGGCACTGGTATTTCTGTGGGGAGTTCGAATTGGAACTCTATACAAGCTGCAAGGTAGCATTGTCATGGACAGGCACAATAGTTCTTTGGTTCCTGAAAGTGGAGCAGAAAATCTAGTGGTCTCTAGAGAGAAGACCATACTATGGCATCAAAGGCTTTGATATATTGGAGAGAAGGGCCTTCGAATATTTCATGGTAAAGGTATGGTAGAAAGTATGAGCAATAGCTCTCTGGATTTTGATTTCTGTGAAAATTGTGTATATGGGAAACAGAATCGGGTGAGTTTCCCCTCTAGTGGTAAGAGGGCGAAACATATATTAGAGCTTGTGCATAGTGATGTGTTTGGACCTGTAAAGGTTCCATCACTGGGTAAGTCTGTGTACTATGTATCATTTATAGATGACTTCTCA